>JAOWCC010000577.1:61233171-61460044 GCA_030867875.1 Actinernus sp. WN-2022 | reverse complement strand
AATGACACTTGCTTCCATGTATAGCCTTTCTATCCCATAATTTCCTTGTTTGAGATTTGGAATTTTTCGAGATTTTCTACCTTATCACCTTTTCCAGTTGATCAACTAAAAGTGACATTTTGGGGTGTTTCCAATGCCCAGGTGCGGCTAAAACGCAGTCAACAGTTGTTCTATAGACAAAGACGGTTCTTTTGCTGCAAACCGCATTAAAATCCATCAAGATGTCGAGCAACAGCGGCCAGTTGAAACTGAAACGGTGCACATATTGAGGCATGTCAACACAAAAGGCGCCTTAGCAAGGTACACTCTTTTTGTGTTAACATGCCTCATCTTGTGTGGAATTCTCGATTTCCTCAGTTTAAAGCGCTGATAACTGATAGTCTAGGTTTCAATGGTTGTAAAATGACACTTGCTTCCATGTATAGCCTTTCTATCCCATAATTTCCTTGTTTGAGATTTGGAATTTTTCGAGATTTTCTACCTTATCACCTTTTTCCAGTTGATCAACTAAAAGTGACATTTTGGGGTGTTTCCAATGCCCAGGTGCGGCTAAAACTCAGTCAACAGTTGTTCTATAGACAAAGACGGTTCTTTTGCTGCAAACCGCATTAAAATCCATCAAGATGTCGAGCAACAGCGGCCAGTTGAACTGAAACGGTGCACATATTGAGGCATGTCAACACAAAAGGCGCCTTAGCAAGGTACACTCTTTTTGTGTTAACATGCCTCATCTTGTGTGGAATTCTCGATTTCCTCAGTTTAAAGCGCTGATAACTGATAGTCTAGGTTTCAATGGTTGTAAAATGACACTTGCTTCCATGTATAGCCTTTCTATCCCATAATTTCCTTGTTTGAGATTTGGAATTTTTCGAGATTTTCTACCTTATCACCTTTTCCAGTTGATCAACTAAAAGTGACATTTTGGGGTGTTTCCAATGCCCAGGTGCGGCTAAAACGCAGTCAACAGTTGTTCTATAGACAAAGACGGTTCTTTTGCTGCAAACCGCATTAAAATCCATCAAGATGTCGAGCAACAGCGGCCAGTTGAAACTGAAACGGTGCACATATTGAGGCATGTCAACACAAAAGGGCGCCTTAGCAAGGTACACTCTTTTTGTGTTAACATGCCTCATCTTGTGTGGAATTCTCGATTTCCTCAGTTTAAAGCGCTGATAACTGATAGTCTAGGTTTCAATGGTTGTAAAATGACACTTGCTTCCATGTATAGCCTTTCTATCCCATAATTTCCTTGTTTGAGATTTGGAATTTTTCGAGATTTTCTACCTTATCACCTTTTTCCAGTTGATCAACTAAAAGTGACATTTTGGGGTGTTTCCAATGCCCAAGTGCGGCTAAAACGCAGTCAACAGTTGTTCTATAGACAAAGACGGTTCTTTTGCTGCAAACCGCATTAAAATCCATCAGATGTCGAGCAACAGCGGCCAGTTGAAACTGAAACGGTGCACATATTGAGGCATGTCAACACAAAAGGCGCCTTAGCAAGGTACACTCTTTTTGTGTTAACATGCCTCATCTTGTGTGGAATTCTCGATTTCCTCAGTTTAAAGCGCTGATAACTGATAGTCTAGGTTTCAATGGTTGTAAAATGACACTTGCTTCCATGTATAGCCTTTCTATCCATAATTTCCTTGTTTGAGATTTGGAATTTTTCGAGATTTTCTACCTTATCACCTTTTTCCAGTTGATCAACTAAAAGTGACATTTTGGGGTGTTTCCAATGCCCAGGTGCGGCTAAAACGCAGTCAACAGTTGTTCTATAGACAAAGACGGTTCTTTTGCTGCAAACCGCATTAAAATCCATCAAGATGTCGAGCAACAGCGGCCAGTTGAAACTGAAACGGTGCACATATTGAGGCATGTCAACACAAAAGGCGCCTTAGCAAGGTACACTCTTTTTGTGTTAACATGCCTCATCTTGTGTGGAATTCTCGATTTCCTCAGTTTAAAGCGCTGATAACTGATAGTCTAGGTTTCAATGGTTGTAAAATGACACTTGCTTCCATGTATAGCCTTTCTATCCCATAATTTCCTTGTTTGAGATTTGGAATTTTTCGAGATTTTCTACCTTATCACCTTTTTCCAGTTGATCAACTAAAAGTGACATTTTGGGGTGTTTCCAATGCCCAGGTGCGGCTAAAACGCAGTCAACAGTTGTTCTATAGACAAAGACGGTTCTTTTGCTGCAAACCGCATTAAAATCCATCAAGATGTCGAGCAACAGCGGCCAGTTGAAACTGAAACGGTGCACATATTGAGGCATGTCAACACAAAAGGCGCCTTAGCAAGGTACACTCTTTTTGTGTTAACATGCCTCATCTTGTGTGGAATTCTCGATTTCCTCAGTTTAAAGCGCTGATAACTGATAGTCTAGGTTTCAATGGTTGTAAAATGACACTTGCTTCCATGTATAGCCTTTCTATCCCATAATTTCCTTGTTTGAGATTTGGAATTTTTCGAGATTTTCTACCTTATCACCTTTTTCCAGTTGATCAACTAAAAGTGACATTTTGGGGTGTTTCCAATGCCCAGGTGCGGCTAAAACGCAGTCAACAGTTGTTCTATAGACAAAGACGGTTCTTTTGCTGCAAACCGCATTAAAATCCATCAAGATGTCGAGCAACAGCGGCCAGTTGAAACTGAAACGGTGCACATATTGAGGCATGTCAACACAAAAGGCGCCTTAGCAAGGTACACTCTTTTTGTGTTAACATGCCTCATCTTGTGTGGAATTCTCGATTTCCTCAGTTTAAAGCGCTGATAACTGATAGTCTAGGTTTCAATGGTTGTAAAATGACACTTGCTTCCATGTATAGCCTTTCTATCCCATAATTTCCTTGTTTGAGATTTGGAATTTTTCGAGATTTTCTACCTTATCACCTTTTTCCAGTTGATCAACTAAAAGTGACATTTTGGGGTGTTTCCAATGCCCAGGTGCGGCTAAAACGCAGTCAACAGTTGTTCTATAGACAAAGACGGTTCTTTTGCTGCAAACCGCATTAAAATCCATCAAGATGTCGAGCAACAGCGGCCAGTTGAAACTGAAACGGTGCACATATTGAGGCATGTCAACACAAAAGGCGCCTTAGCAAGGTACACTCTTTTTGTGTTAACATGCCTCATCTTGTGTGGAATTCTCGATTTCCTCAGTTTAAAGCGCTGATAACTGATAGTCTAGGTTTCAATGGTTGTAAAATGACACTTGCTTCCATGTATAGCCTTTCTATCCCATAATTTCCTTGTTTGAGATTTGGAATTTTTCGAGATTTTCTACCTTATCACCTTTTCCAGTTGATCAACTAAAAGTGACATTTTGGGGTGTTTCCAATGCCCAGGTGCGGCTAAAACGCAGTCAACAGTTGTTCTATAGACAAAGACGGTTCTTTTGCTGCAAACCGCATTAAAATCCATCAAGATGTCGAGCAACAGCGGCCAGTTGAAACTGAAACGGTGCACATATTGAGGCATGTCAACACAAAAGGCGCCTTAGCAAGGTACACTCTTTTTGTGTTAACATGCCTCATCTTGTGTGGAATTCTCGATTTCCTCAGTTTAAAGCGCTGATAACTGATAGTCTAGGTTTCAATGGTTGTAAAATGACACTTGCTTCCATGTATAGCCTTTCTATCCCATAATTTCCTTGTTTGAGATTTGGAATTTTTCGAGATTTTCTACCTTATCACCTTTTTCCAGTTGATCAACTAAAAGTGACATTTTGGGGTGTTTCCAATGCCCAGGTGCGGCTAAAACGCAGTCAACAGTTGTTCTATAGACAAAGACGGTTCTTTTGCTGCAAACCGCATTAAAATCCATCAAGATGTCGAGCAACAGCGGCCAGTTGAAACTGAAACGGTGCACATATTGAGGCATGTCAACACAAAAGGCGCCTTAGCAAGGTACACTCTTTTTGTGTTAACATGCCTCATCTTGTGTGGAATTCTCGATTTCCTCAGTTTAAAGCGCTGATAACTGATAGTCTAGGTTTCAATGGTTGTAAAATGACACTTGCTTCCATGTATAGCCTTTCTATCCCATAATTTCCTTGTTTGAGATTTGGAATTTTTCGAGATTTTCTACCTTATCACCTTTTCCAGTTGATCAACTAAAAGTGACATTTTGGGGTGTTTCCAATGCCCAGGTGCGGCTAAAACGCAGTCAACAGTTGTTCTATAGACAAAGACGGTTCTTTTGCTGCAAACCGCATTAAAATCCATCAAGATGTCGAGCAACAGCGGCCAGTTGAAACTGAAACGGTGCACATATTGAGGCATGTCAACACAAAAGGCGCCTTAGCAAGGTACACTCTTTTTGTGTTAACATGCCTCATCTTGTGTGGAATTCTCGATTTCCTCAGTTTAAAGCGCTGATAACTGATAGTCTAGGTTTCAATGGTTGTAAAATGACACTTGCTTCCATGTATAGCCTTTCTATCCCATAATTTCCTTGTTTGAGATTTGGAATTTTTCGAGATTTTCTACCTTATCACCTTTTTCCAGTTGATCAACTAAAAGTGACATTTTGGGGTGTTTCCAATGCCCAGGTGCGGCTAAAACGCAGTCAACAGTTGTTCTATAGACAAAGACGGTTCTTTTGCTGCAAACCGCATTAAAATCCATCAAGATGTCGAGCAACAGCGGCCAGTTGAAACTGAAACGGTGCACATATTGAGGCATGTCAACACAAAAGGCGCCTTAGCAAGGTACACTCTTTTTGTGTTAACATGCCTCATCTTGTGTGGAATTCTCGATTTCCTCAGTTTAAAGCGCTGATAACTGATAGTCTAGGTTTCAATGGTTGTAAAATGACACTTGCTTCCATGTATAGCCTTTCTATCCCATAATTTCCTTGTTTGAGATTTGGAATTTTTCGAGATTTTCTACCTTATCACCTTTTTCCAGTTGATCAACTAAAAGTGACATTTTGGGGTGTTTCCAATGCCCAGGTGCGGCTAAAACGCAGTCAACAGTTGTTCTATAGACAAAGACGGTTCTTTTGCTGCAAACCGCATTAAAATCCATCAAGATGTCGAGCAACAGCGGCCAGTTGAAACTGAAACGGTGCACATATTGAGGCATGTCAACACAAAAGGCGCCTTAGCAAGGTACACTCTTTTTGTGTTAACATGCCTCATCTTGTGTGGAATTCTCGATTTCCTCAGTTTAAAGCGCTGATAACTGATAGTCTAGGTTTCAATGGTTGTAAAATGACACTTGCTTCCATGTATAGCCTTTCTATCCCATAATTTCCTTGTTTGAGATTTGGAATTTTTCGAGATTTTCTACCTTATCACCTTTTTCCAGTTGATCAACTAAAAGTGACATTTTGGGGTGTTTCCAATGCCCAGGTGCGGCTAAAACGCAGTCAACAGTTGTTCTATAGACAAAGACGGTTCTTTTGCTGCAAACCGCATTAAAATCCATCAAGATGTCGAGCAACAGCGGCCAGTTGAAACTGAAACGGTGCACATATTGAGGCATGTCAACACAAAAGGCGCCTTAGCAAGGTACACTCTTTTTGTGTTAACATGCCTCATCTTGTGTGGAATTCTCGATTTCCTCAGTTTAAAGCGCTGATAACTGATAGTCTAGGTTTCAATGGTTGTAAAATGACACTTGCTTCCATGTATAGCCTTTCTATCCCATAATTTCCTTGTTTGAGATTTGGAATTTTTCGAGATTTTCTACCTTATCACCTTTTCCAGTTGATCAACTAAAAGTGACATTTTGGGGTGTTTCCAATGCCCAGGTGCGGCTAAAACGCAGTCAACAGTTGTTCTATAGACAAAGACGGTTCTTTTGCTGCAAACCGCATTAAAATCCATCAAGATGTCGAGCAACAGCGGCCAGTTGAAACTGAAACGGTGCACATATTGAGGCATGTCAACACAAAAGGCGCCTTAGCAAGGTACACTCTTTTTGTGTTAACATGCCTCATCTTGTGTGGAATTCTCGATTTCCTCAGTTTAAAGCGCTGATAACTGATAGTCTAGGTTTCAATGGTTGTAAAATGACACTTGCTTCCATGTATAGCCTTTCTATCCCATAATTTCCTTGTTTGAGATTTGGAATTTTTCGAGATTTTCTACCTTATCACCTTTTTCCAGTTGATCAACTAAAAGTGACATTTTGGGGTGTTTCCAATGCCCAGGTGCGGCTAAAACGCAGTCAACAGTTGTTCTATAGACAAAGACGGTTCTTTTGCTGCAAACCGCATTAAAATCCATCAAGATGTCGAGCAACAGCGGCCAGTTGAAACTGAAACGGTGCACATATTGAGGCATGTCAACACAAAAGGCGCCTTAGCAAGGTACACTCTTTTTGTGTTAACATGCCTCATCTTGTGTGGAATTCTCGATTTCCTCAGTTTAAAGCGCTGATAACTGATAGTCTAGGTTTCAATGGTTGTAAAATGACACTTGCTTCCATGTATAGCCTTTCTATCCCATAATTTCCTTGTTTGAGATTTGGAATTTTTCGAGATTTTCTACCTTATCACCTTTTCCAGTTGATCAACTAAAAGTGACATTTTGGGGTGTTTCCAATGCCCAGGTGCGGCTAAAACGCAGTCAACAGTTGTTCTATAGACAAAGACGGTTCTTTTGCTGCAAACCGCATTAAAATCCATCAAGATGTCGAGCAACAGCGGCCAGTTGAAACTGAAACGGTGCACATATTGAGGCATGTCAACACAAAAGGCGCCTTAGCAAGGTACACTCTTTTTGTGTTAACATGCCTCATCTTGTGTGGAATTCTCGATTTCCTCAGTTTAAAGCGCTGATAACTGATAGTCTAGGTTTCAATGGTTGTAAAATGACACTTGCTTCCATGTATAGCCTTTCTATCCCATAATTTCCTTGTTTGAGATTTGGAATTTTTCGAGATTTTCTACCTTATCACCTTTTTCCAGTTGATCAACTAAAAGTGACATTTTGGGGTGTTTCCAATGCCCAGGTGCGGCTAAAACGCAGTCAACAGTTGTTCTATAGACAAAGACGGTTCTTTTGCTGCAAACCGCATTAAAATCCATCAAGATGTCGAGCAACAGCGGCCAGTTGAAACTGAAACGGTGCACATATTGAGGCATGTCAACACAAAAGGCGCCTTAGCAAGGTACACTCTTTTTGTGTTAACATGCCTCATCTTGTGTGGAATTCTCGATTTCCTCAGTTTAAAGCGCTGATAACTGATAGTCTAGGTTTCAATGGTTGTAAAATGACACTTGCTTCCATGTATAGCCTTTCTATCCCATAATTTCCTTGTTTGAGATTTGGAATTTTTCGAGATTTTCTACCTTATCACCTTTTTCCAGTTGATCAACTAAAAGTGACATTTTGGGGTGTTTCCAATGCCCAGGTGCGGCTAAAACGCAGTCAACAGTTGTTCTATAGACAAAGACGGTTCTTTTGCTGCAAACCGCATTAAAATCCATCAAGATGTCGAGCAACAGCGGCCAGTTGAAACTGAAACGGTGCACATATTGAGGCATGTCAACACAAAAGGCGCCTTAGCAAGGTACACTCTTTTTGTGTTAACATGCCTCATCTTGTGTGGAATTCTCGATTTCCTCAGTTTAAAGCGCTGATAACTGATAGTCTAGGTTTCAATGGTTGTAAAATGACACTTGCTTCCATGTATAGCCTTTCTATCCCATAATTTCCTTGTTTGAGATTTGGAATTTTTCGAGATTTTCTACCTTATCACCTTTTCCAGTTGATCAACTAAAAGTGACATTTTGGGGTGTTTCCAATGCCCAGGTGCGGCTAAAACGCAGTCAACAGTTGTTCTATAGACAAAGACGGTTCTTTTGCTGCAAACCGCATTAAAATCCATCAAGATGTCGAGCAACAGCGGCCAGTTGAAACTGAAACGGTGCACATATTGAGGCATGTCAACACAAAAGGCGCCTTAGCAAGGTACACTCTTTTTGTGTTAACATGCCTCATCTTGTGTGGAATTCTCGATTTCCTCAGTTTAAAGCGCTGATAACTGATAGTCTAGGTTTCAATGGTTGTAAAATGACACTTGCTTCCATGTATAGCCTTTCTATCCCATAATTTCCTTGTTTGAGATTTGGAATTTTTCGAGATTTTCTACCTTATCACCTTTTTCCAGTTGATCAACTAAAAGTGACATTTTGGGGTGTTTCCAATGCCCAGGTGCGGCTAAAACGCAGTCAACAGTTGTTCTATAGACAAAGACGGTTCTTTTGCTGCAAACCGCATTAAAATCCATCAAGATGTCGAGCAACAGCGGCCAGTTGAAACTGAAACGGTGCACATATTGAGGCATGTCAACACAAAAGGCGCCTTAGCAAGGTACACTCTTTTTGTGTTAACATGCCTCATCTTGTGTGGAATTCTCGATTTCCTCAGTTTAAAGCGCTGATAACTGATAGTCTAGGTTTCAATGGTTGTAAAATGACACTTGCTTCCATGTATAGCCTTTCTATCCCATAATTTCCTTGTTTGAGATTTGGAATTTTTCGAGATTTTCTACCTTATCACCTTTTCCAGTTGATCAACTAAAAGTGACATTTTGGGGTGTTTCCAATGCCCAGGTGCGGCTAAAACGCAGTCAACAGTTGTTCTATAGACAAAGACGGTTCTTTTGCTGCAAACCGCATTAAAATCCATCAAGATGTCGAGCAACAGCGGCCAGTTGAAACTGAAACGGTGCACATATTGAGGCATGTCAACACAAAAGGCGCCTTAGCAAGGTACACTCTTTTTGTGTTAACATGCCTCATCTTGTGTGGAATTCTCGATTTCCTCAGTTTAAAGCGCTGATAACTGATAGTCTAGGTTTCAATGGTTGTAAAATGACACTTGCTTCCATGTATAGCCTTTCTATCCCATAATTTCCTTGTTTGAGATTTGGAATTTTTCGAGATTTTCTACCTTATCACCTTTTTCCAGTTGATCAACTAAAAGTGACATTTTGGGGTGTTTCCAATGCCCAGGTGCGGCTAAAACGCAGTCAACAGTTGTTCTATAGACAAAGACGGTTCTTTTGCTGCAAACCGCATTAAAATCCATCAAGATGTCGAGCAACAGCGGCCAGTTGAAACTGAAACGGTGCACATATTGAGGCATGTCAACACAAAAGGCGCCTTAGCAAGGTACACTCTTTTTGTGTTAACATGCCTCATCTTGTGTGGAATTCTCGATTTCCTCAGTTTAAAGCGCTGATAACTGATAGTCTAGGTTTCAATGGTTGTAAAATGACACTTGCTTCCATGTATAGCCTTTCTATCCCATAATTTCCTTGTTTGAGATTTGGAATTTTTCGAGATTTTCTACCTTATCACCTTTTCCAGTTGATCAACTAAAAGTGACATTTTGGGGTGTTTCCAATGCCCAGGTGCGGCTAAAACGCAGTCAACAGTTGTTCTATAGACAAAGACGGTTCTTTTGCTGCAAACCGCATTAAAATCCATCAAGATGTCGAGCAACAGCGGCCAGTTGAAACTGAAACGGTGCACATATTGAGGCATGTCAACACAAAAGGCGCCTTAGCAAGGTACACTCTTTTTGTGTTAACATGCCTCATCTTGTGTGGAATTCTCGATTTCCTCAGTTTAAAGCGCTGATAACTGATAGTCTAGGTTTCAATGGTTGTAAAATGACACTTGCTTCCATGTATAGCCTTTCTATCCCATAATTTCCTTGTTTGAGATTTGGAATTTTTCGAGATTTTCTACCTTATCACCTTTTTCCAGTTGATCAACTAAAAGTGACATTTTGGGGTGTTTCCAATGCCCATGTGCGGCTAAAACGCAGTCAACAGTTGTTCTATAGACAAAGACGGTTCTTTTGCTGCAAACCGCATTAAAATCCATCAAGATGTCGAGCAACAGCGGCCAGTTGAAACTGAAACGGTGCACATATTGAGGCATGTCAACACAAAAGGCGCCTTAGCAAGGTACACTCTTTTTGTGTTAACATGCCTCATCTTGTGTGGAATTCTCGATTTCCTCAGTTTAAAGCGCTGATAACTGATAGTCTAGGTTTCAATGGTTGTAAAATGACACTTGCTTCCATGTATAGCCTTTCTATCCCATAATTTCCTTGTTTGAGATTTGGAATTTTTCGAGATTTTCTACCTTATCACCTTTTTCCAGTTGATCAACTAAAAGTGACATTTTGGGGTGTTTCCAATGCCCAGGTGCGGCTAAAACGCAGTCAACAGTTGTTCTATAGACAAAGACGGTTCTTTTGCTGCAAACCGCATTAAAATCCATCAAGATGTCGAGCAACAGCGGCCAGTTGAAACTGAAACGGTGCACATATTGAGGCATGTCAACACAAAAGGCGCCTTAGCAAGGTACACTCTTTTTGTGTTAACATGCCTCATCTTGTGTGGAATTCTCGATTTCCTCAGTTTAAAGCGCTGATAACTGATAGTCTAGGTTTCAATGGTTGTAAAATGACACTTGCTTCCATGTATAGCCTTTCTATCCCATAATTTCCTTGTTTGAGATTTGGAATTTTTCGAGATTTTCTACCTTATCACCTTTTTCCAGTTGATCAACTAAAAGTGACATTTTGGGGTGTTTCCAATGCCCAGGTGCGGCTAAAACGCAGTCAACAGTTGTTCTATAGACAAAGACGGTTCTTTTGCTGCAAACCGCATTAAAATCCATCAAGATGTCGAGCAACAGCGGCCAGTTGAAACTGAAACGGTGCACATATTGAGGCATGTCAACACAAAAGGCGCCTTAGCAAGGTACACTCTTTTTGTGTTAACATGCCTCATCTTGTGTGGAATTCTCGATTTCCTCAGTTTAAAGCGCTGATAACTGATAGTCTAGGTTTCAATGGTTGTAAAATGACACTTGCTTCCATGTATAGCCTTTCTATCCCATAATTTCCTTGTTTGAGATTTGGAATTTTTCGAGATTTTCTACCTTATCACCTTTTTCCAGTTGATCAACTAAAAGTGACATTTTGGGGTGTTTCCAATGCCCAGGTGCGGCTAAAACGCAGTCAACAGTTGTTCTATAGACAAAGACGGTTCTTTTGCTGCAAACCGCATTAAAATCCATCAAGATGTCGAGCAACAGCGGCCAGTTGAAACTGAAACGGTGCACATATTGAGGCATGTCAACACAAAAGGCGCCTTAGCAAGGTACACTCTTTTTGTGTTAACATGCCTCATCTTGTGTGGAATTCTCGATTTCCTCAGTTTAAAGCGCTGATAACTGATAGTCTAGGTTTCAATGGTTGTAAAATGACACTTGCTTCCATGTATAGCCTTTCTATCCCATAATTTCCTTGTTTGAGATTTGGAATTTTTCGAGATTTTCTACCTTATCACCTTTTCCAGTTGATCAACTAAAAGTGACATTTTGGGGTGTTTCCAATGCCCAGGTGCGGCTAAAACGCAGTCAACAGTTGTTCTATAGACAAAGACGGTTCTTTTGCTGCAAACCGCATTAAAATCCATCAAGATGTCGAGCAACAGCGGCCAGTTGAAACTGAAACGGTGCACATATTGAGGCATGTCAACACAAAAGGCGCCTTAGCAAGGTACACTCTTTTTGTGTTAACATGCCTCATCTTGTGTGGAATTCTCGATTTCCTCAGTTTAAAGCGCTGATAACTGATAGTCTAGGTTTCAATGGTTGTAAAATGACACTTGCTTCCATGTATAGCCTTTCTATCCCATAATTTCCTTGTTTGAGATTTGGAATTTTTCGAGATTTTCTACCTTATCACCTTTTTCCAGTTGATCAACTAAAAGTGACATTTTGGGGTGTTTCCAATGCCCAGGTGCGGCTAAAACGCAGTCAACAGTTGTTCTATAGACAAAGACGGTTCTTTTGCTGCAAACCGCATTAAAATCCATCAAGATGTCGAGCAACAGCGGCCAGTTGAAACTGAAACGGTGCACATATTGAGGCATGTCAACACAAAAGGCGCCTTAGCAAGGTACACTCTTTTTGTGTTAACATGCCTCATCTTGTGTGGAATTCTCGATTTCCTCAGTTTAAAGCGCTGATAACTGATAGTCTAGGTTTCAATGGTTGTAAAATGACACTTGCTTCCATGTATAGCCTTTCTATCCCATAATTTCCTTGTTTGAGATTTGGAATTTTTCGAGATTTTCTACCTTATCACCTTTTCCAGTTGATCAACTAAAAGTGACATTTTGGGGTGTTTCCAATGCCCAGGTGCGGCTAAAACGCAGTCAACAGTTGTTCTATAGACAAAGACGGTTCTTTTGCTGCAAACCGCATTAAAATCCATCAAGATGTCGAGCAACAGCGGCCAGTTGAAACTGAAACGGTGCACATATTGAGGCATGTCAACACAAAAGGCGCCTTAGCAAGGTACACTCTTTTTGTGTTAACATGCCTCATCTTGTGTGGAATTCTCGATTTCCTCAGTTTAAAGCGCTGATAACTGATAGTCTAGGTTTCAATGGTTGTAAAATGACACTTGCTTCCATGTATAGCCTTTCTATCCCATAATTTCCTTGTTTGAGATTTGGAATTTTTCGAGATTTTCTACCTTATCACCTTTTTCCAGTTGATCAACTAAAAGTGACATTTTGGGGTGTTTCCAATGCCCAGGTGCGGCTAAACCACAGTCAACAGTTGTTCTATAGACAAAGACGGTTCTTTTGCTGCAAACCGCATTAAAATCCATCAAGATTTCGAGCAACAGCGGCCAGTTGAAACTGAAACGGTGCACATATTGAGGCATGTCAACACAAAAGGCGCCTTAGCAAGGTACACTCTTTTTGTGTTAACATGCCTCATCTTGTGTGGAATTCTCGATTTCCTCAGTTTAAAGCGCTGATAACTGATAGTCTAGGTTTCAATGGTTGTAAAATGACACTTGCTTCCATGTATAGCCTTTCTATCCCATAATTTCCTTGTTTGAGATTTGGAATTTTTCGAGATTTTCTACCTTATCACCTTTTTCCAGTTGATCAACTAAAAGTGACATTTTGGGGTGTTTCCAATGCCCAGGTGCGGCTAAACCACAGTCAACAGTTGTTCTATAGACAAAGACGGTTCTTTTGCTGCAAACCGCATTAAAATCCATCAAGATTTCGAGCAACAGCGGCCAGTTGAAACTGAAACGGTGCACATATTGACGCATGTCAACACAAAAGGCGCCTTAGCAAGGTACACTCTTTTTGTGTTAACATGCCTCATATATATATATATATTCCTCCAACTGAATGTATCTTCTCGTGCGGTAACTGCCAACATATTTTTTCTACTCAGCGTAAAATAAAAAAATACACAAGGTATGTGAAATAAAAAGGGTCTATTCCTGCCATTTTAAACTGAGTTAACTATCTGTAATTATACTACCCTTGAAAAAAAAAAAAAAAAAACTTACCCATGAGCCACGTGGCCGGTTTGGAGGTAGTGAGACCACCAGTGCAAAAGGCATCCGTTCGATGAAACACTCACAGAAAATGACCTTGTTCTCGCTAAACAACATGTATTTTAAACTTAAAAATTTCTACAACTATGAATGGAATGAATTTCTGAAATATTTTTTTCGCAATCTACGCCACGTTGCGAGTTGCTGTAATCTACTAATAGCTTGCCTGAATAAACAGCCGACTATCGCTAGCGATAAGAGTCGGCTACTCAGTGTTTCATCAGGTTAACTAATAGCGTACCGGTGTTTTGGACGATTGTTGTAGGCTGTATAATTTCCAGTTTTATTTGTCCATAAAGAAGAGCAAGATGAAGATCTTAGCAGAAGTTTTTCTAAATGGCATCTCGAAGGGGAAATACCCATTAAACATAGAGAATTATGTTCACGTCATACAGTCGATCGACAAAGCACTGAGAAAAAAAAAATGTCTGTCTACTGATGGCATTCTGCTGGACCGAATAGATATTTGGGACAAGGACTGGGAAGATTTTATAGTTGTCGACGACTCAAACTTCAATGATGTGACAGAAAAAAGTTATATCCGAGCTTATTTCATTGGCAAAGAAGCAAGCAGTGAACAAGGTAAAGTTGCCAATTGATTAGTTTTGATGAGTAAATTAATTTGACTTGACGCGTAGCCGCGGTACACGTGCGAGCAACATGAGAACCAAACCGTTTAAGTACACTGCGTTTATGGTTTATCTAACTTGTAAGCGTGATTCAAAAGCTTTTTGAATCACGCTGGTACATTGTAGCTGCTATTCTTCGCTTGCAACCACGTGCTCTTGGGTTGTATCGATGTCACGAATAATATTTTTCATTGCTAAATAAAATAAAATGTTTATAAGCTGGAAGAGGGATCAAAACTTCGCCTCTGGACCAAATTTTGAAGCAGAGGAGCATTTCGTTACAGAGTTATGGGCGAACGAAAATGTGAAATTGCCCAAATGTATGGGCGGCCATTTTGGTGGATATTTAGCCGTGAACCACAAAGATGACCGCCAAAACTTCAAAGCCTTAAATAAAGCGACAATTTCATCCAGCTCATTTGGTTTCACTATAAGTCCCATTGAATCGAACATCTTCTTCTAGCATTTATAAAGCCAAAAACCTTTAATTTGGCACAAATTTGTTGATTTTCACGACCGTATCTGAAACGTGATTAGGTTCGTACAATTCAAACCTCTATAACTCGGAAAAAAACATCCTACCGACCTTAAATTTTCTGTGATGACTCATGTCTCGGATCTCTACAAAAATGTAAAAGAAACAGCTTTATAGGATATATAGTTCGATTTTAGTGTTTTGATTAGCTCCTGATGACGTCACGTACAAGCGAAGAATAAAACAGTCGTGTATGTGAGCCAAGCGCGCGGAAACAATAACCTATTTATGGCGTTGAAATAAAAAACAATAATCTGTTTGTGGTGTCGAATATAAAAACAATAACCAGTATTTGTGGTGTCAATATATGCCCTGATATTTCGTCCGCGGATATTAACATGTAGGTAGTTATTGTTGTTATCTGTATCCTTCAAATATTTTCTTTGACGCGCGCTTGCGCTCACAGGGGGTGTTATTATACTAATACACTGTGTCCGTCGAGGAACTATCGGCTGATAGTTGCTCGCGGAAATTTGAAACTATCAGCCGATATTTCCGAGACAAACACAGTCTATTTCTCGTTATTGTTCATCACAAAATTGTCTTCCGCTCAAGCGGGTATTATCATCCACGGATGACAACTATCACGTTACGTGATCGCTTTTAGCCAATGAGCGCGCCAACATTTTGTAGTGAACTATAATCGCTGATATTTGTCTGGCGGAAAGAAAATGTCGGGTCACGTGACGCGAGAAAAAAATATTTGATGGGTTATAAGCCCTGATATTGAACGGTGATTATTTTCGTCTTGTGTCACTCTGTTTACATGTTGTGATCCTTGGCTATGACTGGGTCATATGATTTTCAGCGAATTTCAGAAAAAGCAATTGCTCGCTACTTCATACGAGGATCACAACAAGACACCCAGTAAGTTTTGTAGAGTTTTATTCAGTATTTATGTTGAAAATTGAAGACTGGAAAGTTCCATACAAACACTATCAAATATTTAATTTACAGAGCTTGGGATACCTAGGCCTTTCGTCAACTTTGTTGATTTTGATGATTTAGCAGAGGCGTAGGCAGGATTTTGCCAAGGGGGGACACGAGCGCTTACCTCTATGAAATAACAGGGCATGCTATTCATTCAATAATTTAACTAAGGGGGGTCACATTAGCATTAAGCTGCCAACGTACCACATCCACATGGTCACGCTAAAGAACTAAAACAATCACGCGAGATCAGAGAGAAAGTTTTTAATGATTTAAATTGTTAATAATTGTAGATTTGCCATTCCCTGTCAAGCAAATCGGCTCCACCTCAACAGAGTCAGAACTAGCAGGAAATTTCGATAGCCCAAACCAGACGATCGGTGAGTATATATCTTACAACTATGTGACAGTGGCAGGTGATGCAATAAAAATATCGGTTACAGCAGATAGAATCATACAACAAAAGTTCGAAAGTCACCGACTGATAATACTTAATATCAAAGTTTGATCGTTGCATTCAGCAAATGTTCACGTCTAACTATTATGTGACGCGTAAATAATTAGTATTCTACGGTATTAATTCATCTATTCTTAATGATACTAGCAGATAAGGACTTCCCAATGAAAATGCCATCTTCCCCTGTGTCTTTTCCCATATCAAGCTCGAGTGCAGAAATTTCAGAGCAGTTGGAATTTATGGATGCGCCAAAAGAAGTTCCAACGGAAAGAAAAGGCGAAAAAAACGGTAATCAAGTTCATGCATTTGAGATTGGGAATAAAAATGATCTAGCATTTTACAATCTCAAAAGGTTAAAATTCTTGGTTGAGTAAGAAACATCTTGCTAGTATTTATATTCACAACATGGGCGACCAAATTGCCTATCTGATACAATTTGGACGCAAATAATGTATGTACTTATATTTTTAAACAATTACAAATACGTAAGTAATGTACTTATGATATGAATAATAAAACTTTAATTTTAAAAATAATCAAAAATTGTGATGAAAACCGTAAAATACGAATTGGGCCACAAAAAAAAAGGTCTAGTAATGGTAAGACGCTTTGTATGCAGCACGGCATAAAGACAGGTCAGTTTTCTTTTTATTTCGTTATTGGCGAGGTCAGTGATCTGTTGGGAAGGAGCAACTACATAACGTTGAGTATTTGTGTCTGCATGCTAGTTAGTACACAGGAAGCCCAGGCTTAATTTTTGTGTTAAAAATATAAAGGTACCGAGATATTTCACAAATCGTAAATTCCCGTACAAAGCCTTATATATTTCCACACAAATTAAGCCTGGGCTTCCTGTGGTTAGTATTCTGATACAGGATTCAAATGTAACAGAACTGTGACAGAACTCGCCGTCTACAGCTTCATAAACTTTTCTATAGTTCCAGAATATAAATGCCCGGGGCATTTATTTATATTTGGACGTTCAATGAGGGCGTTCATTCGAGGAGGCGTTGAAAGTAAAGGGGGCGTTTATTTGAGTAAAAACGGTACAAATAAACAGCTAACTATAATTTTGTATCAGGTTTACATGTCACCCGAATGCTGTGTTTTGATTTGTTAGCGCCCATGGTTATGAAATATTAATGAATAATATAGTAATGAAACACCGTTCCACATTATTTTTATTAGGACGTCTGATTATATGCATTTTAATAGCCGCGGTTAATTATCAGCAATTATCGTTTCTTACAAATGATCCATGAAAATCTTGTATTTGCAGATCAAGAGCTAACAGATGATGTTTACAGACAGGAATCCAACTTCTGTGTTAAAGCAGAAACGGGGAGTGGACGTGAAGATACACTATCAAAGGCTGTGACCTCAGCAGCAAGCGAGCCAACCCGAAAAAGAGGCCTTTGTGATTTAACCCCTGAAGGTAAATATAATTAAGCAATATATATATATAGTATATATGCATGTTTCTGATCAATACTACATTTCCCATTCGAGATTTCCATAATAGCAACGAATAGTAAATGAACATTACTAATCATATGTAGTTTGTATAATTATATCTACAATCTTGCAATGGGAATGTATATCAAAGAGGGTGGAGAATTAAAATAAACAAGCCCGATGATGAAGCTTTCTAGGTAGTACCCTTGAAAGTTTCATTGGGTATCTTGGATGTGATGCAAATAGGTTGTAATTTTGACATCAAATGAAAAAAGATTTATTAATTGAAGATTAATTACATATTTGATTCAGTTGCAGCTGGTCGGTCGGAGACACTTTTTACAAAGCCAGCATCTCCGTACATTCAAGCCAAGATGAGGGGTTGGAAAATGTACCAACAGGAAGAGATAGATTCTCAGCGGGGATTAGAAAAGACCAGGCGCATCTTCTGGAATGAGAAAGCCCTCCAGCTTTCACTCCACAAGAGAGCAGCAACACTTGGCAAAACCAGTATCTATGGTATAATAGATGTTGCCTGGTGTTTGAGAAAAAGCGCTCTATTAGAAACAGAGGCATCGCAAATACTATATGCAGAGAAGCTTCTGCTTGGAGACAGCCTGAATACATCAGGAAGAAATATGGGATCTAATAAGAAAGATACCATTGGGAAAAATGTAGAGCGTGTAGCAACAGCACACAGTTCATGCGAAAGGTTTGATGAACAAATTTTATCCTTGAAGGCTGAATTGTCAAAGCCTGACACTAGTGCTGGATCAAAGAAAAGGGTAACTGATCAGATCACATCAAAGAGAAAGGAAATGGCAGCATACTTTTCTGAGTTAAAACGTGCGCAGGAAGCACTCTTGAAATCCATCAATCAAAAGAAACTTGAAGTGGACAAAATTACAGCAACCCGCCGAGCCAAGGATGACTCGAAAAAAACGCAAGAAATGTCACAGTCTGGATCTGAAGACCTAGGAGCACGCTGCGATACGTCGAATGTTATCGGCCTTGCGTTTGAAATTGCAGCAAGCAAGGTCGAATCATACCAGCCAATCCCCAAAAAGAAAAAGATGGCATGTAGTTCATAATTTATAGCCCATTTGAAATTGAAATGTTACATCAGAAGTGCGGGTCACGTGATATATCACATGCCAGCAGTTTTTTTACTTTAAAGTGTTCGGTTACGTTGACGATTATTGACAGTACGGTGCAGTTTGGTAATTATTCGCTTAAAACAAATTGCATTACGCAGAGAATCGAATGATTTTAGTTGTGCCAATTTGTGTGGACCCAGCCTGGCTTTCACGTACTTGAGGATATTTGTAAATGAAGAATATAATGAGACTGCAATGTACTTACCGTAAAAATTCGATTTAGCTCCCTGGGCGCTTATTTAATTTTTGGAGCTGAAGGGTGGGCGCTTATTGGATTAGGGGCGCTTATTAATTTGAACAATAAATATTACACTTGACAGAACTGTGCTCGTATATGGACATTTCAGTAATCGCCTTAAAAGAAGACCCGTTTTTTCGGTAGAATGCATGGTAGATGAATAATGAGTAAATATATACCTACCAAATTAATAGATCTCCAGCAATCATATTTTTAAAGAGCGCTTATTGGAATTGAGGGGGTAGGGGGGCTAAATTGATTTTTTACGGTATGTGCGAGTTTCGTAATGCTTCAATGCTTTGTAGTGTTGTTTTGCAACAATTATAATGCAATAACCGTTTGATCAATTCAAATCTTACTGCACTACTTTGCACCCACAAATAATTACCCTTTTGCAATACACCCTATCACCGAATCTTATTCAAATTTTATTTTCATTAATACTCCAACAGGAGTCAAGGGTGGGACTTGTTTCGACTGAGTAAACGATGATTAACATTAGTATGCAAAATGCGAACAATATAACAACACTATTAAAAATGCTCTCTACAAGAATTTCTGTTATCAATAAGCTATCAAGTGTACATTGCACATTATAATATTAAAAAAGTGTAACATCTTGAAATTATAATAATGGATACCATCGAAAATTCGATGCCAACAATTCAAATCTTACTGCGCTACTTTACACCCACAAATAACTACTACCCTTTGCAATGCACCCTATCACTGAATCTTATTCAAATTTTAATTTCATTAATACTTCAACAGTAGTCAAGGGTGGGTGTATACCGGTAGGTAGCTTTTACATGTTGGTATTAATTAAAACAAAATATCTCCGGGCTCACATTGTTCCTGGGGTGTGGATGCCTTTTGCATGCTTGGTCCGGAAATGTTAAGCAGAAAAAAAATTAATCAATGTATTAACTATGGTACTTTATTTATCCAGAACAGATGTTATAAACAAACATATCACCGTAATGGCAAACTCGTGGATGTAAAGTGTATTTTAGTGTATTCTCAAGGGTAAACATGTGGAAATGTTCAAAGTTTAAGTTAATATTGCTGTTGTGATAGCCTGTAAAACCACGTGACCGACATTACCACCAAGTGATTCATAGGGACCAATACCATGCCTGTCAAAGTTTGAGCCGCCTGCCATTAGAAGTGAGGAATTAAAACGACGTGACCGATGACGTCATCGTTACGAGATCACCACTAAGTGATTTATTGGGACCCAATACCATGTCTGTAAAGGTTTGAGCTGCCTGGCATTAGAAATGAGGGAGATACGGGAATGTACTTAAATCACATGATCGATGACGTCATCGTTACGACATCACCAACAAGTGATTCATGGGGACCCAATACCACGTCTGACAAAGTTTGAGCCGTCTGGCATTAAAAGAGATACGAGCATGTACTTAAAATCATGTGAGCTATCTTTCATTAATATTAAGCGGGTTAGCCATGAAAAAGTACAAGGGTTTCACGTCGCTATCGGCGGACTCGGGTAAGCGTGGCTGAATGAGCTCACATATCTCCTACATGGATAACACAACAGCTCGCCAATGTATAAATACGTTTGCGGTAACTTTACAGTTTGTTATTCAGCGCTGTCGCAAACGTATTTATAACAATCTCTTACCCAGATACAATGTAATCGTTGCCATTTGCAATACATAGGTGAAACTAAGAGACGCCTCAAAGACAGATTTAATGAACACAGACGGACAGTAGACAAGCCTAACATTAAATCTAAACCTACTACTGTATCTGAACATTTTCTTTCTAGACCTAACCACTCTTACACCGACACACAACTTATCCCCCTAGAAATAACATACTCCTCAAGAGACTCAATACGTAAAGCCAGAGAAGCGCACCTATTATAGATAAAGCTAAAACTCTAGAACCATATGGTATGAATATACGTGATGAAACATAGTGCTTATCTCTTATACTATTTTGCTACTTCAAGTTTTGGTCTACGTCACTTCCCGTTTCCGCAATTTCTATTGCGAAATTTACCACATTTATAGATCTTCTTACCTTAGAGCTCTTCACTTGTAACATCTAGTACCTGAAGAAGGCTGGTTTGGCCAGCCGAAATATTGTAATATTCAATATAAAATCCTACGTTGTGTCAGCTTTGCCGTAGTCATTGGACTTCGTATTCATTTTCATTTTGGCTGATTAGATCTGACTTAGATCCAACATAGCAACCAGCAGGATTTTCGTCCACGGTTCTTTGCAATTTTCAAGTTTATCTTCTTACCCAGACCCCATTTACTAAATAACGTGACGCGCATAGACTGGGGACGACTGCAGCGAATACAAAAATGGCAGAAATTTCCAAATTTGCCGAGTACCTTCATGTTTACTGCGAATAATAAGAGTTTTGCTTGAAATATAAGATTCAAATACTCAGACCATTTCATCCAGAAACTGGGAAACAACACGTTTTGGACAATGTAGTTTAAGTTTAGGCCACTGGGATAAAATTTACTTCAAACACGAAAGATTTACTGCCAAGAGATAGTTTTCAGTAAAATTCCCGCCGATTTCCATCAGCTAGCGCATGCGCCCTAGTTATTCAGCCCTGTTGTTAGCAGCAAGAGGGGAACCGGCGATGAGAATTTGAGTAACGTCAATTCCAACAGCAATTAATGTTCCACTCTGATCTGTAATCAGTTAATTAGTCAAATATCGTTTACTATTATCAATTTGCATTCCAAGCATTCCAGTCTGCTAACATTATAGCGAGGGCGACACGATTTCGCCAACCATCCCGATAACTCGTTCCTGCGATTGCGCGCATCCACGAGTTAAAAATGAAGTGCATCTTAATATGCTCTTCGACATGGTAGAACGGGGTTACTTTTATGCATTGTAACTAAAACAGAAAACTAGATCTCAAATCCCCTATTTATAGCCCATCTTTTTAATTAAGCCCACTTTAGAAGTAGAACATAATTACGCCCTTACCCCCCTCCTCCAAAATCACACATCACATTGGGATGAGGATAATAAGATCCAAGATTGTTTTTATTTATTTGTAACTTATTTAGTGCATATTCCCTATTACACTTTCAATTCAGTTTTGGTGGAAATAAGAGGTAATTTCAACCCTAACACCGCTTAACAATGAGCTCTTCCATTAAGCTACCCCCCTTGAATTATCCTCCCCCAACTCTCAAATTATATATTGCATTTACTGTCCGCATATTGTGGTTGCCTTTCCCATTCTCCTATATCAAATAATTAATTGTTGTTTCTCCCACTTATATAACTGGACAAGGTGGGGGTTTGACTCGAAAACATTAGAAATCTTTAAAAATCCCCACCCTATAGGGGCTTGTTAACAGGTAAAACCGGGGGGTCGGGGTTTCAATTTATAAGTGCATAAGAAAAGGGCAGTTCGGACAATTCTGATGGCTGATACAGAGCTCCAGTAGTAAACCTGTGCCTTCAAAACATCTTACAAGAGATACCTAAGAGAACATCAAAACCGTGCTTGATTCTGTGGATTCTGTTTTACGCTCACACTGATAACCGTGTGAAACGCCAGTTGTTTAGGAGGATCCTTAACCAAGCCATTATACCTTTTTCTGAACTACTATATGGTAAAAAATAAACTGAAAACTAAATACTCATAAACTCTCCTCCTTCCCCTTCCCCCTCGGAAAAAAAAACTCTTCCGTATTGGTATTTATATTTTTTTTATTCTTACCTCCTCCCTCCCTCCCTCCTCATATAAAAAACCCCTACCCCATCGGAAAACATGTAAAATGTGTATATTCTTGGAAACCCCCCTCGGAAAACCTAAACAACTCCCCCACCCCCTCAGAAAAACTCTTCCTTGATGTATTCTTGGAAAAAAACCTCGGAAAAACTCTTCCGTGGGTGGTGTGCGGATAAATAATGGAATGGCCCTAGTAGGCCGGGATGTAGGGGATTAAAGAAAATCGCTTCGTACTTTCGCGATTCGTGTAATATATCATTTAAAAACATTGCCGCTATAAAATGATATAAAACCTGACCTATACCAATCACTTCGTTAAAATAATCACTATTCAAGTTCAAATACAACTACACTCTACATGTACATCGATCAGTAGACAGTACACCATTGTGCAAGGATTGAACCCGCCCGGTGTTGAAGCCTTTATAGTTATACACTCCACCGTTTATACAAATCACATAATTTTAATGATCCCATCTTACCTCCTTTGTTTTCTAAGGCTTGCTCCACAGGCTTGCCTTTTCTTGAAGCCATATTATACAGATATTGTAATAATGTAAAGAGATCCCACGCCAACTTGTACCGAAAAACCGTTGGTATAATAATACACACAATGCAATGCAAACTTTGCAAATCAATCCCATAATGCACCAATACATCCCATAATGTAATGAAGCCTTCTTGGCAGCCATTTTGAAAACGAGTTCGGTTGGAGTTAATTATACAATGTTGGATATGGATTCCAAATGGCATTGCAAATGAAGGTAATCAAGGCTTGGAAACCGATCACTCAAGAATTTAACATTTTAGTGATGCATTTAACATAATATGGCGGAGTATTGGACCGATTCCGGTACCAATGAGTCGGAGAGTGGCTGGCTAGTTGTACGGGTTGACAGTGACAGTGACAGTGTAGACACGAGTTTTCCTTGAAATTCAACATCCAAACTTCCAATGGCACTTTGAAAGAAAATATATGAGACATTCAAATTGTATACTTCAAGCTCATCCAACATCTCCAACTTCACGACTAATACTATTGGAGTATTGCCGCAGAAAAATGAAATGGTATTGACATAATTGTGACATCAACATTTACAGTATGGACTATGGTGCAGCTCTACAGGTACGGTTATTTGGGCTCTTTATTTTCACTCGTGAATGGTTCTTACATGGATCTCGAGTATGAGGTTAATATATGAACACATCCAACATTTTAAACGTTCTTTTAAACAGGTTTATATTTAATTGAAGAAGGCAAGCTAGGCCATATTTACATGTAGATCGACTAGCCACAAAAACGTTTTCACATGAATGCGAGACTGTAGATCCACAGATCCGTACTAAATACAGACACTGAAATAAAAACTTAAATAAGGTTTGGTTGTACGTACGACTAAGCTAGCCAATGCATGGTTCTAATAATGAATGTAGTTATTATTAATTTGTGCACATATATATACATGTATACACATCTCATTTGAAATAATGTTGTATTTCATTTGCTAATGCAACAATCAATGTTAAGCCCAGGGGGAATTTGACAGACAGGGCTACCCTGATGATGGGGATTTTGACATACGCTACCTGCCCAGGGTGGGGTTATTTATTAGAAATAAGGAAGGGACTGAATTGCAGAATACGTTGTACCCTGCAACTATTAGCCTAAGGAAGACGGCAGATATTTGGAGCAGTTCCACATGAGAAAGGGGATTATGGAAAGTTTGAAAATGGAAGCTACATGTATAGAGAAACTTAAAGGTTTCATGAATTCTGGATACCTCAGGGTTATATAATATAGCATTATTAGCTACATTGTTTTGTTGGCTTCACCTGGGGGAACCCAAAGTACATGTAATATTAAAAAAATATCAACACTTACACCTAATTCGATACCGGTAAATATTAGGTTTTTGGGTGGTTGTCAACAAATACCACTACCAATGTTAAATATAACTTTTAAAATGTTCTGCACTTATAATATTATCAAGGAGGGTTAACTAAAGCTTGTTAGAGCTGTTCTAAAACTTTCATATTATAACAATCGTTGTTAGGCAATTTTGCATGTGTAACGGCCGTTACAAATGATGTGACGTCCATAACACTGTTTTTTATCCCCTCTGCCAAAAGTAAAGAAGGTGATGATGATAAATGGCACTGAATAAATAACTATTGACTACCTGCTGTACATACTTAAAATCATAAAACTAGCCTGGTGTACATTTGTACCTTCTCATCTCACAGCAATTTAACTTTGAAGATTTCTGTTGAAATATCATGTCTTTTATTCTAACGTCCGTAGCGCTCACTAATTGCCTTCAGTTATAAATTTAGTCTAAAGACTTGAGCACTTTCTGATTCCACTTAAATTGAACCTCTCACTACTTTCTCATTTTAAGCAAGAGAAAAAGTAATAACTCCTATGGCTTACTACACAGGAGTAAATGCCAAAAAGTAGTGTCTGAATGTAACACCCATAACAAAGAATTTGATATTTTTGACCAAGCATGTTTTTTCCGAGGGTGGAGAATTTGATTTTTTTGGGGGAGAAAATGTCAAATTCCCGCTCCCCCTCCCCTGGAGGTGCATAAATATTATATGCTGGTACTTCTTAATTAGTCAAGGCATACATGTAAATGTACTACAGAATCCAACAATAGTATTATTATTAGTTTTTGTTGAAGTGCTACCCTGAAAGTTTGAAGTTGTGTTTGGAAAATTGCCTTTAGCCAACTAATCGGAATTTATGAGACTCTTTGACTGACAATCAGCTAAATATAAATAATAATATCCAAATGTGACTTGTAATTTCCTCTTCACACTTCAACAAGCGTGGTACTGTATTTTTTAGAATTTACTTACGTTTCACATTATATTTACTAGTCCACCCCTTCACTTTATACATGTACATTAGAGCTACATGTATTTCATGCATTAATTATGATTTTATAGTCGCACTAAACACTTAAATCATTTCTCAAGCCTCTCCACTTTATACATGTATAGGGATTTTGACAGTTTCACAATTTGTTAACCTAGCGCTAATGGGGACTGGCCTACACCAGACATTTTTTTCCACTCTCACAAATTCGAAGTAAAAGAAACGTCTGCTTACCAGAGCGCTTATTATTTAAGCCTCATTGTGTTATGAACCAATCAGATTTTACCTTCCATATCCCTGAACGTCACATCTTTACATGTAATGTTACATTTAAAAGGTTCTGACAATGACATTTGCCACTGACCAATCACTGGGGACTGTTCCCACGCTCGAGACAAAACCAATTTGTACATTTCTTGTTTCATTATCTCATACTGTATGTTTAGCCTCCCAAAGCTCAGTGAACTTCAATGAAAGCTACATGTACATGTATATATTTACAAACAGCAGAAATGGATTGATTCAAATTTTGGCTTTGGAGACTTAACTGATTTGGTAACATGATTGTTTTTATATATTTGCACTATGACACCAACGAGGTGAAAGTTTGCAACTGTTGCATGTCACGCCAATTAAAAAATTCTAACAATAGCTCTCATTGGCCAGAAAAATAAAACAAATATGCTGATGCCGTGCTTGCATATTGCAAACTAATTACATGTAAGCTCGGATAAACAGACATTTCTTTTTCTTCGAATTTACGAGAGTGGAAAAAAAAAACGTATGGTGGAGCAGGCTAAGATTGGCCATGCCAGGCAAGATATATTGGTTCTACATCATTATTCCCAATACCGTACCAATCAGCCTGGTATCATTCTTTCAATACTTTTATAATTTTGCTTATTAGATTCCATGCTGGAATATCAAGTCCTGCTTCGTCTGTTGATCCTTGCAAATTTTTACTGAGGTTTTCTTTCACAATTATTCCTGATATATTTTCGTTTTCGATTCATTCCTACCACTCCATGGCCAGATTCCCCTATTTCAGCTATAATCTTTGCCAACACCTGTTACAGCTTCTTTCAATCTCATCCATGAAAAATCCCATCGGCCCATTCCCTTGTCCGCCACCCCTAAGGTTGCGCATTAGACTCCTGTTTGGGTGCGAATACCCACACTTAACCCACAAAAAATACATTCCACTGCCTGCCACCCCTTAAGCTGCGCATTAGACTCCTGTTTGATGTCTGGGTGTGATTACCCTCACTAACACAAAAATGCAACTTTAGAATACCCAGCCACTAAAATCTGTGAGTCGTAACTACTGGTTACTTATACTGAAAGGTAAAAAGATAATATAAATCAGATACAGAATGGCCCAGATTTTGACTTCAAATTTCTCTGCAAAATAAATTCTGATTTTCAAAATTTTAGTGGCCAAGAAACTATTCACCTGTGAGTTTGATAAGTAATATACAGAATGAGAGTCAGTTCTGTATCTTATTTATAAACTTGGGCTTAACATCGATAGGTACATTATTTGCAGCCCGGCGTTTCATTGATAACATATGGTACAGTTAGTTTTCAGATATCTACTGTATACAATGTATATCTAAATTAATGTAATATATATATATATACAGCCGTTTGCAAAAATTCTGACCCCCCTCACCATATATAAATATATATAAAAAATGTATCAAACATTATGGGATACCTCTTCCTATATTTTTTTCTGAAGCCCTTGATGATAGGCAACTTGAAAAAAATATCAGCAATGACATCCCATAATGTTAGATATATGTTTGATATATATTTATATATGGTAAGGGAGTCAGAATTTTTGCAAACGGCTGTATGATATATATATATATATATATATATATATATGTAATCAGAATAAAGGTGAAAGAGAAAAATATGCCCTGGATGGGATTCGAACCCACGGCCTCGGTACACTAGTCCGATGTGTTAACCTTCTGGCTATGCAATTCCTAAGTTGGACGTATGTGCCTGTGAATCAATAATGATCCTTAGGTTGAAAGCTTAGTTGAGAAGTTATGGGCTTTCCCGTCCCGAACCCGAAAGAGAAAAAGCCTGGGAAAACTCACGGTACCACAAATAACCAAAGTCGGCTGCGTTTCCAGCGTGGTCGTCCTGATGGTGTAGTGGTTAACACATCGGACTAGTGTACCGAGGCCGTGGGTTCGAATCCCATTCAGGGCATATTTTTCTCTTTCACCTTTATTCTGATTATTAATATTAGGGACGGGTTTCTTCTCTCTATATACTTAATATATATATATATATATGTATATGTATATATAAAAATCTGCTACATGTAACTGAATCATATATATATATCATATTTTATATGTAATGGGTTTATAGTTTTTGGATAGTCTATCTGAATACTATCCAAATGTTTTAAATGTAGAGTTAGTTTTCAGATATGTACACTGTACATCTAAATGTTATCTGAACAACAGTTAGTGTTAAGATACTCTATCTGAATCATATCTTCTATTTTATATGTAATGGGTTAGTTTTCGGATAGTCTATCTGAATACTATCTGAATGTTTTAAATGTAGAGTTAGTTTTCAGATATCTATCTAAATGTTATCTGAACAACAGTTAGTGTTAAGATACTCTATCTGAATCATATCTTCTATTTTGTATGTAATGGGTTAGTTTTCGGATAGTCTATCTGAATACTATCCGAACGTTTTAAATGTGGAGTTAGTTTTCAGATACCTATCTAAATGTTATCTGAACAACAGTTAGTGTTAAGATACTCTATCTGAATCGTATCTTATATTTTATATGTAATGGGTTAGTTTTTGGATAGACTATCTGATCACTATCTTTCAAATCAGTTAGCATTCAGATAGACTATCTGTTATCTAACTTTATAGCAGATATTGTTTAACTAGCAAAAAGATATTAATAAGATAAGTGCAGACTATCCGAAAAAAGCTGCAGATAGTAAAAAGATATAGTTTTTTGGATGTTGGATAGCTTCAGTTAGTTTAACGATAGGAATTAGATAGTAAAAAGATAGGTTCGTTTTCGTAAGGGATAGAGGCTGTTCTGTAATTTCCATTGAACTACAAAATGAAACGCTGCTCACCGTAGGAGGTTAATAATACCTCCGTAATTTGACACTAATTTCGATAATAAAGGTCACGCGAATGTAATTTGAAACTCAATTCAAAGTGTTAAATTTAGAATAAATTTAGAATTAACGTAACGCAAGCAAGCATTGAGTCATTGACTGACACATAATAATCCTAAAATTCAAAACATATCCCAAAAACAATGAAAGTATTTTTTTCATTCCTATTTCACAAAAAAAGAAAAAAATACGATATCAATCTTCCTTACAGAACCTTAGAACAACAGCCGCAGAGAAACATCCATTTCAAAATTTCCCGTCGGAAATGCGGTAGCAACAATAGCGATAGGACACGTAGAACTAAGACTCCAAGATGGCTGAATGCGGCTGTTCACTGTCGGCACAAGAACATCGAAAACCATACAAAGCAGGCGGGCACAATAGAGATTTCTAGTTGAAATGCAACTTTAATAACCAAACTTTGAGTTTAAAACTTATATGCCTTTGTGCCATCGTGCTAACAGGCAAATTTTATCAACGCTATTCGGCCTTACTAAAATTGCTAACACAATTAACTAGACTCAGGATGGCTGAATGTGGCAGTTCACTGTCGGCAAAAGAACATCGAAAATTCATACAAAGCACGCGGGCACAAGTGAGATTTCTAGTTGAAATGCAACTTTAATAACCAAACTTTGAGTTTAAAACTTATATGCGTTTGTGCCATCGTGCTAACAGGCAAATTTTATCATCGCTATTCGGCCATACTAAAACTGCTAACACAATTAACTAGACTCAAGATGGCTGAATGCGGCAACCAATTTAGAGCGATTTAGAGCAAAGGACTTTTGCCGACAGAAATCAACAAAAAACAATTTAGAGCAAAGGGGGCCGCCAAACAGGCTCTGCCGTTGGCTGGCTCTATAGAAACGGAGGTGTTAATTCCTCTTGAAAAAAACAATTTAGAACAAAGAGAAATGGACCCCCTCCCTTTGTCTTAGAGAAATAACCCCCTATTATTCTTGTATAGCATGGTTGCACGCTGTTTACTATGTAGTCTAATAATCAATATTATTCTTGTATAGCATGGTTGCACGCTGTTTACTATGTAGTCTACTAATCGAGATTCCCCTTCCTGATAACATTGTAACGTTGTTAATAAAGTGATTAGTTATAAATGTTTGTGTCGTTTTACTGCAAAGTGATTAGACTACAACCGTAACTATTGAAGCCAAACCCAAAGTCCCCAGGGCCAATACCAACACTAAGACCAAAACTCGCAGTAAGGAAGACTCCTACTAGGAGAAACCCCACAATAAAAGGGAAGTGAGTGGCTCAGTATAAGGGTGCCGAAGGGAAAGCAAGTACAAAGCAGAACAGCCAGCAGATCTGAAGGCCTGTCGGGGCGCATGCGCGAGCTTTAAATAGTATGAGGCTGTCACAGGATTGTACCCTCCTACGTAGCTCATGACATCGCCTAGCTGGGGCCAGAGTGATGGCTTTTCCCGCTAGAAAGCTGTGTAGGGTCTCGCCCTCATCAATCGCCGCTTCACGCAGATACAACCTCAAACGCGTTTGCATGGCGGAGCCGGAGAGCTGTTTTTTAACGATGCTGGGGTGTTGTAGGGCGAAACAGTTAACCGTTAGAAGCTCCCAGATAGGGGAACTGGGTGGCGCAGCGTGTAAGCGCTCGCTCCTCACCATAGACTTGCTCCAAGTCGAACTCGCTGAGTCACTGGGTAAGCGATTACTGGGTCAAAATCGAAGGGAGAGCTGAGGCGAGTTCGACTTGTTTCACTTGCAGGAAATTGAATCGGGGCATTATGTTCTGGAACGAAAACACGTTTCAGGGGCGGAGCTTACATTTCGCGCCTTTGTAAAACTCTTTCTGAGAACAATCAAATTGTAAATACCACATCCACGGTCGACTGACTTGACACGTCAACATACAATGCCTGAAGAATTGACGCTTTGTGATTGGGCAAATCTTAGTACGTCATAAGCCACGCCTCCGGTTGAAAAATCAACCGGTAAATTTGGCGCGCTGCAAGTGGGAAAAGTCCTTCGTGCGGGGGGCTAAGAAGGATTTTGAGAAAGTCTACCCTCACCATGTACCACTGCGTCCCGGGTTCTTATGCCGGATGTGACGTCATGCATGTTTGAGTAGAGTTCCAAGTGATTGTTTTAGACGTGGCTTCAACATTGTACATCCAAGTGCCATGAAGAATATCAAACATTGTTATGGCACTTTTAGAGTTTCAGTTTATGCGCACACTTTCTAATTAACAGTATAGTAAATAGATAATTACAGGATAAATAAAAGACATAACAATAGTATACATTTACATAAAAAAGAAACTAATCCATTGGTCGTGCGCAGTAATCAAAGTAGCAAGTAGCTTTCGTGTTGATTGCTGCCTACGTTTAACATCGGCTAGGTAAAAAAGGACGAGGAACAAGAAACCATCACTTTATATAACAAATCAATTTATATAACAAAATAATTAGCAGAATATTTGTGGCAATAATTATTACATTTTACATTACAATACATTTATTCATCGATTTATTATTTACATAGTTCTATTCTACATTATTATATATATATCATTATTACATGTAAACTCACACGTCTGTTGTGTAGTATTAATAAAGACTATTATTATCACGAGGCTTTGAAATGGCTTCTCGCACACATTAAATATTGATAACACAGAGAGCAATGATATAAAAATAACACAATTAATTAAACAATATAAGCGGGGGAAATTGAAAGCGAGAATCCCATTGGATTTGTATATTCATATTCAAATTAGAGTTCACTCGAGAATGACCAGCGGTAAAGTGATCCGGGGGAGAAGCAAAAACGTAAACGATTTAGAGAACCCTAAACTGATGAAGAAACTCTGACTATCAAATCAACTTTGACAAGGATTACAGAGTATGAGAATTGCTGGGGCGTGTAGAAATTTGAAGAATGGAAATCAGGACGGCAGCACAAGTCTTCGGAATTGGAAGAGAATCAGTCACGTTCCGTCAAAGCGCTCTGAAGAAAATTATAATTACAGGAAACTGACCTGATAATTCTATAAAACCGACAACGGAATCAACGGTAAGTTAACGAAGATCATTTGTGAATTTAAACCTGTTCAGCACTCACCATAATGTTTTATACCTTCGTGGCTCATAAACGTTTTATCCAAGAAGTTGCAAACAAATAAGTATAAGTAGCGAAAGTTCTAGAGGTATTCTATTTGTCATGAATGTAGTTTTTAGAACTGTAATCTAGAACTAATTTTCACATTATTTTGCTGTATTTGGAAACGTTTTCAAAGTACAGCAAATTGCGAATTCGCTATTGTTTTAACCATAGTTAATAGATTAACTATGTTTTAACTAATTTGCTATATTTGGAAATTATTTCAACGTACAGCAAGTATGCATGGCAATCGGTTTTACCTGCCTCAATTTCCCTCTGCTTCAAAGCCCTGTCCACTTGAATAATTAACTTTCTAACCCATGCTATATCCGAGGGTAAACAAAATATTTGATTTGATAGTATGTAGATAAATAATAAAGATTCCCAAATAGGTCTTCATTGTTATGTGTTTCGCGAGGAATTCCTGTACCGGTATTTCTGGACGTTCTTTTAAGTTCACTTCGCTTTTAATCATTACTGGCGGAGAACTCCGCACCAACTCTACTTTAACGATGTTTCGTACTACTGTCATGGGCTAACTCCCGTTAATTTACTGGCAGAGAACTGTCAACCCATAGGTTGATTTTTATCGGTTAGCCTTAATAATATAAGTGTCATACGTTAATCACTTGGAGTAAACAGTGAAAATATTGAGAAATTGGGAATAAAAGTTATTTAGGGAGAGGCCAGTAATTATTGGGGGGCTACTATTTTGGGGAAGGGAGAGTCACATTTTTTGGGCGCCGGTTTGGGGAGGGTCACAGTTGAGCGTAGACAAGGGGAGGGTCACGAATTTGTATGCTCCAAATGGTCGAAAAAAATATAACATTTTCGTACTTTATTACACCTACATGTTTATATAACGGTTACGTTGAAAGCTTTTCTCGGGAAGCGACAACACGAGAGTTGACTGTATAACATTTTATAGAAGTAATGAATACCAAGCGTATGAGTGAACTAGAAAGGCATTCTTTGATATGAGATAAGCCCCTCTCCCTGCCTTGATAAGTTGAATCCCCCCGACATCACTTGCTAAGTGAAGAATGATAGGGGGAGAGTCAAAATTCTGGGCGCACGTTGTTGGGAGGTCAATACATTTTAAGCCCTGGTTTGGGGGAGGGCTACAATTTTTAGGCCCGAATTTATTAAAACTTAGTAGCCCCCCTCAATAATTACTGACCGCTCCCTTACTGAACATAACGTTATCAGTTAAAGTTAGCCTAAGCGTTAACTAACTATTGAGGTATAAATTACAGCAGAGAAAACTAAGTCGGATGTGACCATTAGCATTAGCTCAAAATTCACTTGGAATTTATAATACATTTAAGTAAGCTCAATAGGCGGCAGCACTTCAATTACAATATGCATATGAAACCGCTAGGAATAAAGTATATTTACCCATGAACATTGGCTTCAATGTCTGGAATGATTGTGTACAGACTTCAGTGGTTACAAAAATTACCGTGAAATGAGCGTTTAAAAAAATTTCGGCTCGTACAGTTTCCACACAGTTTTCAAACATCACTCGTGATTTCGGTAAATCGTTTACTACACTCGTACTCATATCATTACCTACAATGTATGCTTTAATTACAATCAAAGTAATAAACAGGTATGGATGTAGAGAGTTCAAAAAGTTCAGATATGTGTAATATCATAATTATATCATCGCTCAGGGAAATAAGGAATTATTTTGATGACCGGGATTATGAATAGCTATTTTAAAGGTAAATCGGTCGCACATGCTTGAGTCAATTGAATGTAAATGGAATTGTTCTCCAGATCACTTGATTGTACAATCACCTATTTGTAATTCTCTTCTACTGCATTAAGGGCCGGTATAAAGTTTTCGTTTCAGTAAATACTGTCGACTTTTCTTCAGGGCCCATAAATTGTGACGAGATGAGTTCTGTAAAGGACATGCCTTACGCAATCCGAAGGGACCTGACCCAAGCTCTCTCTGGTAAGAGGAAATCTGATAACTGTCTTGTTGGTCATACGATTTGAAGTAATGGCCTCTGTTTAACATAACGTAACGTAATATGACAGTAGTTGGCTCAGTGTACTTTAAACATGTGCACTATAAAAGAACTGTTCTAGTTGAACGTACATTTGTACTTTAGCAATTACAACTTAGACACGCTTTGAACATGGTGTTCCGTTATCTTACTGTAAAACCATTGAAATCACAATCACCATTATCTCTTCCTATGAATTCATCGACAGATCAGGACCAGCAGAAATTGGAACAGAACTGAATAGCCCACTTCCGCGATATGCTTTACTTGTCACGCACAAAGGTTTCAATACGAGGCCCCGTGCTAAATTAAATTTATTATTTTCAAAGAGAAAAGAATAAATTTAATTTAGCACGGCGCCTTTGTGCGTGACAAGTAAAGAATATCGCGGAAGTGGGCTATTGTTGATACAGTTTAATTTAAATGTCATTTGAATTATTATTAGCATTGAAGACATCACTTTATGTCTGAAAAATCGTAAGGCAGTATAAACATATTAACTTTAGTTTGTCAAACTTAACATGTTTAAAGAAAAAAGTAAAGAAAACAATGGAACGCAACGCTGTTATTTCTATTGTGTTCTAATCTGTTGTTGGTTCATTTTTTAGTATAGAGGTTTTGCACCACCACGTGATGGCAGCCATGTTGGTGGCCAGAACAATAGAATGTTATTCCTTTGAGATTTAATTTTTCACATGATTGAACAAATCTCATTGTTCTGGCCACCAACATGGCTGCCATCACGTGGTGGTGCAAAACCTCTATTATATCAATCAGCAAACTATCATAATTCAATTCTCGAATGAAATTAAAACTTTTGAGACTCTGTACATTTTTTTAAGATTAAACCTTAAGCTTTCACTCTCAACTGAGAGCTTGATCATAAGTGTGCGATGGTCACGCTCGCTTGCAGTCACGCGCTTTCGGCCCACGTGACTGCAAGGTGTTGTCCCAATTGCAGGGTACCGGCCCCGTCACAGTTCAAATCAGGTTGGTTGATCCGGATATATAAGGCTTCCTTCACCCCGCTTCCCTTATCATAATTCAAATCACAATGTGTTTTACTTGTCAGGCGGGGATTGGTGGAAGATTTTTGCAAGTGAGCTTGGGATACACAGCGCTAACAAGTTGGCCTTCTACGAGAGGATGGAAAATCCTGCTGAGGGAATGTTAGAAGATTATCTCATGACCAGAAACCTAATGATCGGTGAATTGTACACCGTTTTGGTCAGGTGTAAATTGAATGCACTTGCAGATGAGCTATAATGGACTGTGTATTGCACCTATAGAAATAATACATCAGTGATGGAATTACATGCACATAAGATGAACAGTTTTTTGACGCACTGAACAACTTGTCGACAACGTTGCCTCGTTAACATCAGGCTTTTCCGACATTGCTTCCATCGAAGTTTTTCTTTGTAGATTGATAACTTAGATAAGATAAATAATGTATTAGTTGTGTGATATGAATCACATACTGACAAAGTAACAACAACAACATTTATAATGATAATAGCACGAGAAACATTTATGCTTGAAGCAAATAAGCAAGGGTTGATCAATTGCCACGAGTGTGATATGGGATTTATCATCAGGAGTAACCGTTAAGCTTTACAAGCGAAGATAAATCCCATATCACACGAGTGGATATTGATTAACCAATGTATCTTATGCCGTTTAACCCAGAAATATATTGATTTTGTTTTTACTTTTTAAAGGTTTACTGCACAGTTTGTACGAGCAGGCATCTAAACATTTCTAGTTTCACAAATTGTTTTCGTTTCACAATGGCGACTGATAGGGTGTCTTGTTGTCAAAATGATTAATTATCAAAATGATAATTAATCATCCAAACAATTTTGTTTCATAACGAACTAATTTAATGAAAAGAATGTTCTAGATTTGTGGTTTAAAGTATAGAATAAGTTGTTAATTGTTGTTTCGGCATCAGTGAAGTTACGTCACTAACTTACGCAGTTGGAGTGTGGTTTAAAAAACCCAGGTTCCATAACGATAAGACAGTCCGTAGGGATAGAGTGAAAGCTTTAGTCTACAGTTGTCGGATTTGGATACTATAATACGAAAGGAGTTGGAGGAAGTCAACAAAGTATATTATGTATGGTCTCGGCGTAGCTGCCGAAGAAGAAAAAACCGCACACCGCACACAACTCGCAATGTTGTCAACAAAGAGAAGTAACTTTACGAAACGGAAAAAGTCGTGATTAGCAAGAACTCTTTAGAATAACTATTATTCGAGAGAATGCACTATTATGTCGTCGTAACAATCAGGTATTTACAGTTTTGTGCGGATATTATTTTTATACTCGGACATTTTACACTCGGGCAGTTGTCCAACCGAAATTCAAGTCTGTGTGTTGTCTAGTCTCCTTCGCAGTCATTCTTATGGGTCACGCAACGCTAGCGGCTTCTTACCACAGACAGACATGCCAGTCCATTCTAAGGAATGACCTTGAAATAACTCAGTTCTCAGAATTCAAGAACCACTCGCGCCATAACTCTGGTCTGGCGAGTAATCAATACTGAAAATAGAAAGATTAAGCTTGAAATATGGGTGTATAATCGGTTCATTTCCATTCACGCTCGTTAAAATGAGGGGGAAACGGAGTCCGTTGGAGAAAATGTTGTATCTTTTTCACGTTGCGATCACGTTGCGATCAATGTATTACATAACTGTTGTTACATTTCTTCATGCCTGTATGCAGGTTATGTAATCGTTAATGAGGTACAGTACTTAAGGGTTGTTCAGATAGGTAGTGGACACTCTAGGCATCTCTCTTTATTATGTAACAACAAAACACTTTATTCAAGTAGTAGTAGGGGCGGTAGTAGAATTATACCACTTTTTTTGTTGTTTTTGTTGCACAAGGGCGCCATAAAGCGAATTCAGAAATCCCCTTTATGGCGCCCTTGTGCAACAAAAACAACAACAAAAAGTTGTATAATTCTACTACCGCCCCCACTACTAGGGGTACTAAGGGTCATCCAAATTGTCACTAGACATTCTTATTTCAACACCTATTAAAGGAATGATTAGTTTACAGTATATCCACCCATGGTACTAACATACATTCTCTACTTCACGATATTAACGTATGCTGTTATCTTAGTACGTATTAATACCACACAGATTAGACAAGTGCGTATAATTGAAGAACCTCAACGTAGACGTCACAACTAAGATACCAATTAGACATATAACATATATAGGTATATTGCACGATGATTGAGACAAGAACTTGTGATTGGTTGATGCGAGGAAAGACCACGAAATGTATAAGGAAGTGTTCAAAGGTGTCAGAGTATTGCTCTCAACATAACTTCCAGATAGGAAGAGGATGTGTTATATTCGTTCCATGTTTGACGTGCGGTCTAGGCTGTCGTACTAATCACGAACTTTGTGCAAAATGTGGTGCACCTCAACGCCGTACCATTCGCAATAAGAAGAACCTTGATAAGAAACGAGCTAACGAGTCGGCGAATATCGCGTGTTCAAATGTAGTAGAATCGGAGAAAGATCTAAATGTAGTGGAATCGGAAAAAGATCAAAATGTGGCGAACATTCACGATCTCGATAATGCATTGGATGACCTCTCCATCGGTGAGAAAGATCTAAATGTGGTAGGATCGGAGGATAAGTAGAAATCACGATACGAAAAGAAAAAAAAAAATGAAGAGAAATTGTTATGCGACCTCTCTTCATTTTTTTTTTTTTTTAAACAAACAAACAATTAGACAATTGACAGACACGTGGTATACAACTAGTATGGATGATATTATCAGATTACTTAGTCCAGAAATTTGTGCAAGCCTACATATCAAACCATTATCGCATATCAAACCATTGTTACATATTAACACTGGTGAAACATGTTCCGAATGTCTATGCCCAATGGAAATGCAAGGAATGGAATTCATATGTCCCACTTGTGGTCTTGTTTCCGAGGTTGAATCACGTGAAGAAACAACTACCAATCTTACTACTAGGTTACACATAGTAGGGCCGGATAGCTTTCAGCATCAACATGATCTAGACCGCACAATCCCAAAGCAAAGCGATAACGAAGAATTGCAACTACGAACGATTATACTAGAACTACGGGCATACAACACTATTTATAAACGAAATTACGACCTCTCGTTTCCCACAAATGTATTAGTAATCGTATCCGACGTATTCCTTCAAGTACGGAAAGTTCTTATCAAACGTAGCTATGCGAAACGAACTATTTTAGCTGCTATACTTTATCAAGCATGTATACAATGTGGGTTCGTTAGATCTAAAGGAGAGGTCGCTCGTTTTATGCAACTAAACGATAAAAGCATATGTCGTGGAAATGTCTTTATACGTTCTCTACATGATGACAATAAGATCGATATAGATTTGAATACCGATCGAATAGCTCCTCACATTACAACGACCTTTGTTAAACTCGACCCTAAAGGAGTACCTAAGAATGTCCAACAAATAGTCTATGAGATTGTTCATAAGGCAATAGAAAACAATATAGGTACCAGCTCCATACTTGGAACTAAAGTCGTTGGAGCAAGTTACGAGGTAATACGTCGTTCAGGATCTCGTATGTCTCTTATTAACGTTGTTAAACGGTGTGGTATACATAAGGGTTCGATCATACGTTTTGTCAAGGACTTGATTGCTTACCATTCCTACTTTGAGCCCATATATAAAAAACACGGTCTAACTAGTGATAGGGTTTGATTTCGTAAAGTGAAAATAAGAGCCACATTCGATTCTTATCCCACTAGACTGCCAAGTTTTTCTCGCATTTCCTTTTGCACTTCTTGTTTGAGTTCCATTCGAATCTGTTCCACGTTTTTTTCACCACCCAAAGTCTTATGACGAATTTCAGACCTCATAATCTCGTATTTATCTGCTTCAGCGAGGATTAGACTGTATTCAGAGTCGGATATATTTTCATCACGCAAGGCTTTCGATACTAGATCACGAATCGTATTAATTTTCGCTTTTGCTAACATAGTGGTTTTCTCATGCTTAGATACTTTCATTCCTAATTTTTTAGCTCCAACGGTCGTAGATGCTGAAATTAATCCGCATAAGCCACCAATAACACCAAGTGGTAAACCAATCACTATTCCAAAACCGGTTAAAGCTACTCCCAATCCAGATCCAGATAAAATCACAGATAGACCTCCTGTTACCACTGCGATACCATGAACTATTCCTTGAGAACGCGCATATTTCTTACGTACACCTTCATAGTGTTTTTCTTGAATTTCGATATCCGAAAGCGTATCTCGGATTGTTTGTAGTCGAAAATTCTTGCCAGTGAGCGATGGATAGAGTTTTGGTGCTGATGGAAAAAGTGGTTGAATTGAATCACCGTCCATCGTATATGTGATATACGTATGATTTACTCAAGCTTCAATACGAAACGTATAGGCTGCTTGTTGAAGTCTATGAGATTGCCTTTCTCATTGCAAACTGTGAGGCGAATGTAGTTCCGCATCGTTCCTAGGGCTCGAATGGGTATGAGGGTTGGTGGAAAGTAAGTTGTTTCACCAAAAACGTGTGATGTCGTTCTAAAAGTATGTAGGATTTTAGATGGCCTCCCCTCAAGAAGTGAGAAGTCGGAATCCACCACATCACAGTAGATATATATATGCTTAACATCTTTTGGCATCGGGTTGTATGTTCCCACAACGATGGTCGCATAGTCTGTCACATCTTTACCTACTTTGATACCAAACAAATCGCAGATATTCTTAGTGAACTGGATTGGTTTCTTGACCTTCATAACCCAATGTTTCCTAAATGGGTAGTCTATGAATTCCAAGAAACCAGCCGTGACTGCGGGATCGAAGTAGTCTATAAAGTATGCTATACTATAGTGTCCCGGCTTAATTTCGTATGGAAACATCACACCATCGACATCCCACTTAAAGCTCCCTTTCTCTGCTAGGTTCCACCAATTGTGACTAAGAGTGACCTCAACTAGCGAAATATTATTGATAAGAATAGGGTTATCGAAGTAGACAGTATGGTCAGCTGTAGGACATGTGACATTTAAGATAACCATTATATATTAAAGGTATAAACTATGTATATGTATAGCTTCAATAGTTACTATGCCTTTCGTCGTGCCAGACGAAGACGACGGTCTATCTGCAGAGGACATGGCAGAGATTGCTAGGGGTGGACCAAGACTATCGAAATCTGAGCAGACTGCTCTAATTGCCGATGAAAATAAGAGGATCTCAAAACTGAATGATGGTTTCCCATATACGTTAACACTAGATAAAAGCGTGAAATATCCCATCGCAGCAGTTCCTTTTCACGAAAAAGCACAAGATATCGATCTCATTAATCTATGGATATACGTCACGCCTACGAAAAAGTTCAAAGCAGGTGTACCCAACATATTCAAGGAGACCGTTATAAAGCATATGACAGCAAATGAGTCCTACCATTGGTTACATGGTCCGGATTTCAAATATTGGCCTCAACAATTGAACTTCGCAACGTGGTGTGCGACTTCTGGATGTGGAGTGTCATTGTTTGATCCTACTTTCAAAACGTATCCACCTATCGTTCAAGGGTTCTTACGATTTCACGTTTATTTTACAATACGAAGAATTCTACATGAACTTGGTGGTGCTCATGGAGTTCCTCTACCTGGGGACTCTGCTTTCAAGCAAATGGATAACCTCTATAGCAAATCGGCTCTTGAGAAATTATGCATCGAATTTGGTATATCTCGAACACCAGATTTCCGATGGCACGGAGGTAGGAATAACGGGTTAGGAGATGTATTCCTTTTGTACGATGATGGTTTCAAAAACGTCCACGTAATCAGAGGTTACGATAAAGAAGCAGATAATTGGCCAAATCACAATAATTTATTTGCAGACCAAGGAGGTAAGAAGAGTCAGGGCGATCTTGTGGCATTCATTCGGAACGATGAACATGAAGGAAAACAATATAATTGGTTTACGCCACCAATCGGTAAGGGATTAACGGATGCTGGATTAGGTAGATTGAATCGATCCGTTGAAGCTTTTGGATATTGCATTCTAGCTGCCCAAAACGATCTTAACCATTCCATCATAGATAGTTTCAATGTCAAAGAAAAATTTAAGAGATTAGTCGAAGACGCTATTCTCGAAAACGATTTAGTGGTAAGCTATAAAAACTATCTTACAGCTATACTACACACACATAAGAGATTGAACCTAGCAATAGCTAAGGGGGTACGATTACTACCAGGCAACCTCGAGTACTACCTCGGTAAGAAGGACGGTTATAAAAATCCAATCCCGAACGCTACAGAAGGTATGGTGTTAGGCGTAAACGATATTAATGCAGACATTCTCGAAACCAAGTCCCCACCAGATATGAAAGGGAAGAAACAAAAGAAACAATTACCACATCAAGCTCCACAACAAGTTTCACATAGTATCTTACCGAATCCTACTCCACAAGGAGTTTCACATAGCACCTTACAGAATACTACCCCACAACATGATACCAATCTAGTGATGGTATCTATTGCAGGAGCTGGAATTGCATGGGCGTTATTTCGTTAACGTCGTTTATATTGCTCTATTGTGATCACCACTATTGCTACAATGAATAACCAAACGTTCTCCGCTAATACTCCTAGAGCTTTACCAGCCATAGTAAATATGAAATTCGCAATTGATCCAATCATTCCAGGTAGTATCTGTCCAAGTTTCTTTCCCATTTCCTTTAACAAATCACCCATCGTTTTTAATCCCTTCTTTACTGTATCTGCCACTTTGTCGATACCATCTTTTACTGGTTTCGGTACAGATTTCGATAGCTGGGAAACTATTACACTAACGATAGCACCAATAGCAGTTACCACCGCAAGAACAGTCATTCCATACTTCCTGAAAATGTATTTGACCCTTTCACGTAGTGATATACGTTCTAGTATGGCTTCTTCTTGACGTTCGAGTAATTCTCTTGCCCTACGGATAGACATTAACTCTTTATTAGCTATTTCTTTCTGAGCGTCGGTAGATTCGGAGTCTCCAAGAATAGATTCGTTATTTACTTCCCGCTCGGTGAGTTGTCGTTCTGCAAATAATACTTCATTGGTAGCTTCTTCATTATTTGGACCTAAAGCATCTTTGAGATCTTTCCTCATCTTCACACGTAATTTCCTATCACCGTCATTACCGACGAATAGACGTTTAAAGGGTTCTTTGCTTCCAAGTTCGCGAACGGTAATGTTTCCATCTACTAAGGATATTTCTATATTATGCCGAACACCAGCATCCGGATATTGCTCCTTTACTATGTCAACCAGCATTTCTTTTGCCGAATCTGGAATTGTTTGTTCGAATGTGAATCCTCGAAGTGGGTCACTTTCTATAGCGTAGTCATGCAAATTATCCATGGTAATTGTCTCACTACCACCAGCTTCATCTTGATTGTCACTCAATAAGTAAGCCACGTATCTTTCATTTGCTTCTCGTTCTCGTTGTTGGTCTTCTTCATCTCGTTCTCGTCGGTTTTCTTCATCTTGTTGTCGTTCTTCGTATCTATCGGTATTATCCTCAGGTCTCACATCAACGTCGACCCCATCTGCCATATTGAACATAACTATATATCATGGTATATTCAACATGATATCGTCGAAGTTAATTCCTAAGGAAGCACTAAGAGTGCAACTCGCACTCAAAGCTCAACGAACCTTATATAGAAAAACTTTCACTCCATCATCTGCTAATCCAGGTGAGACGCTCTATGTGGAAGTTCCAACGATGGGAGAAGATATCGTATTAGTACCTGGTAGTTTAGCATTATTGGGTGATATCGTATTGTCTGGTGGACATGTTAATAATCGAGTCGTTGCAAATGTTGGACGTTGCTTAGTTATACATCGAGTTTGTAAGATAGGAGCTGAAATAGTAGAAGACATTTCTCGATCGGATCTATTACAAACATATTCCGATATCTATCTATCTACACAAGAGAGAGAATCGAGAGTACAACAAGGTATCCAATCGGATAACACAAATAAGCTACGATCTAAGGCTGGTGATGCAGGTACTTCAGATGTTGGTGAGAATGCATTGTTAGCTGCATATGGTTCAAAATATAGAATTCCGTTAGACGTTGATATTCTTACACAACATGGAGTTCTATATCCACATGCGTTAGAAGACACTATTTCATTCGAATTAACTCTAGCCCACTCTATCGATATAATCGTTGGATCAGATTCGACAAAGATAGGTACGTACAAGCTTACCAACATCCAGTTAGAATACGAAGCAATCAAGAATGAAACGCTAGCTAGGAAGGCATTTCACGCATATGAAAAAGGTACTGCATTCCTATACGATCACGCAGTTCACTTTAAGACGGTAACTATCGCCAAGGCATTAGAAACTTTGATATCTCAGAACGTCAATGTTCCACGACGATCATTTGCTGGATTACTTCTTCTATTCGTAGATCCTCACACCGCCGGTTCACGAGATAGCGAAGCATTCGTAAATCCTGATATTTCAAAGATAGAGATAGACGTAAATGGAGTTCCAAATAGATTCTTTCCAGGAGGTATGTTAACACCAGATTTTTGGGAGTCCACAAAAGGATGGTTTGGTACATCCGATACCTCTATGACTCCTACCAAATTTTACAATAACAGATTTGCCATCCTAGTCGATTGTCGTACAGCAAAAGATTCCTCTGCTCATGGTGATGGAATGGCACAAACTGGTGGTGGAAAAGACATAGATATTCGTATACATAGAACTTTAAAAGGAAGTGGAAACGTAAACATGCATATCTATGTCCTTGCTGATGCTCAGCTCAAGATATTGAACAGATCTTTAGATAGTATAACATACTGATGGATTCCTTGGTAGAACACATTCCATTCAACACACTTATAGTAGGTCCAACGAATTGTGGAAAGACTGCATTTCTCATAGAACAACTTCGTGGACCATTTCGTGGTAAGTTCGATTATATAGTATTAATTTGTCCTACGTATGCCCACAACAAAACATATCATGGATTTGCTAATCGAGATCCGCATTTTTATGTTATATCACCATCTCAGGATGCTATCGATACCACATTAAATATTTGTGCAACCTTTTGGTCAGGTACCAATACATTATTGATTCTAGATGATTGTGCCGCATCAAAAGATGTAAAACGAAGAACTGACAAACTAGTAGATTTAGCATTCTCTGCTCGACATATAGGACTATCTATTTGGGTACTATCCCAACAATTAACGAGTATATGTAAACCTTTTCGTGAGAACGTAGCTATCGTAGTAGCGTTTCATACGGCATCGGTTATAGATGGAAAGAGGATATTCGATGATTACGGAGGCTCACAAGAATGTAATGAGTTACGAACGATACTTCGATCTCATAAGTTTGCTCGCATATGTTTCTGTTTGCGACATCCTTTTGCAGTAGTGTTAGAGATACCCGCACCTATAACATATTATCATGGATGAATACGTCAAAGAACTGGAAGGTGAGGATTTAACAGGTCCACCACCAAAATTGGAATTTTCAACCGAATTGGAGGATATCGAAGAATGGCGGGAAGAACTTAAGACCTTAGCTGTATTAGGTAAAACGAAAGAATGTCTAGGACAGAATTTCTCCCTAACAGATATAACTAAACTATCTGAGAAGGACGTAAAACGTTTACATAGTAGATACCAGGCCGTAGTAGCAAATCAAATAACAGTACACTTAGTAGATGGTGTACTACGTCAAGTTACTCGCGCAGTCTCATACGTAGCTACACTAGACAGCCAACAAGCACTGTTTAAGGATCTACAAGAAAACCAATTAGCCCGCCATCAGATATCTATGGCAGCTGGTCGATTAGCACTTAAACACGGTCGATTTGTAGCTCTAGCTAGTGTCTTGTTCAATGTAGCTGATCACATAGTCATTCCTGGTACACCTATTGAACCTTCGCAAGTAACTACTATATCAAATCAAGATGGAGGAACAGACGGATCAGATAACTGCGGAGACTCAAAAGAGAGAGATCACATGTGAAAGTGAATTACCTAAAGAAATCAATGTAGATGAAAGTTGGACTACGAACGTATCTACTATAGCAACTATTGGTATAGGCGCTGTATCGCTTGGCGCCTGCTATTTGATAGCAGGATGCTTAGTAGATGGTGCACTACGTCTAGCTACTCACGCAGTTGCATACGTAGTTCCACTAGATGAACAACTAGTCCGCAATGAGATATATACTGCGGCTGGTCGATTAGGACTTAAAGCAATTCTATTTGTAGCTCTAGATAGTGTCTTGTTCAATGTAGCTGATCACATAGTCGTTCCTAGTACACCTTTAGATAGTGTCTTGTTCAATGTAGCTGATCACATAGTCGTTCCTAGTACACCTCTAGATAGTGTCTTGTTCAATGTAGCTGATCACATAGTCGTTCCTAGTACACCTCTAGATAGTGTCTTGTTCAATGTAGCTGATCACATAGTCGTTCCTAGTACACCTATTGAACCTTCGCAAGTAACTACTATATCGAATCAAGATGGAGGAACAGACGGATCAGATAACTGCGAATCCACCGAAAACAACACCAACTAAAGTAAAAGATCCAAAGAGGGTTGCTGCTGGGAAAGCATTAGCACTAAGTAATAAACTTGCTAGAGAGGCTCAAAAGAGAGAGATTACACGTGAAAGTGAATTACCTAAAGAAATCAACGTAGATGAAAGTTGGATGAAAAATGTGTCTATCAATACTACTATCGCAGTTATTGGTATGGGTGTTGCATTAGTTAGCGTATACTATCAATACAGAATATATAGAGATGACACTTCTAAGAACGTTAGTACGATACGACCCGCGAGTCCTGTAGAGACTACGGTACCAGATATGGAGTAACAATTAAAGACTAGAGATATATGATATATATTAGGATGGAAAAGGAATTGAAGAAAATAGCGACCGATGCTGCTATGATAACTGGAATAGCTGCTGGTATTGGTTGGATCGTAAAAAAGGCTACCAAGGAATCTATGCCTAGTGATCCTTCTATTTCTATTACGAATTACGTGAAGTGGACTGCATTAATAGCTGGTAGCATATATGCAAAACAATATCTCGAGAAACAAAAGATCATACCATAATGTCGATGGTAGCAACTATTGGAATGTCCATTTTCGGAGCAATTTTGAATGCAACGGCATTTACTGGTGGTGGAGTGCTTGCTAGGATGCTTGGTGGAAAAGATGAAACTGCTAATATAGAACGAGAGAGACATGATAGGGCAATGGAAAAATTCGATGCTGATAGGGAGGCTTATATCGAAGAACGTCAAAAATTGTCCGATTGGGCGCATGAACAGGAAGTTGCTGAACGCAATTCTCATAATAATCAACTTTATAGTAACCAAGCTTTCATAGAATCCGATAAGTTACGTCAGGCACTGAAACGACTCAAAGCAATGAAAGAACCTCGTTCCTCTGACTACTATCAACCATCTAACGCACAGAAAACTGGTGAGTTGATCTATGTTGGTGGTGGAATGCTAGTCGCTGGATACGCTATTAGTCGATATGCCTTTTAAAAAACGAGATTTTTTACGATCGACGAGAAAAAAAAAAGAATAAGAACTAGTTGGTTAGATAAGTTCTTATTCCTTTTTTTCTTTTTTTTTTCTTCTTGTTGAAGGTTAGAATACATAGATATATAATGGATGCTAAACTTGCGAATATCTTCTATGGTCCTATGGGCTATTGGAAAGGTTATGCTGCAATTAGCAAGTTATCAGCGGCTGCAAAGGTATCGGAAGACGTAGCTAAGGGTTGGTTAGAGAAACAAGCCATGTGGCAAATATATCTATCACCACCACGCTATATTCCACGACCACATTGGGCTGTATCGAAACCTAATGAAGTTCATCAAGCTGATTTGATATTTCTACCTCATGATAGACCTAGTCGTGGAAGGAAACTATATAAGTATGCTTTAGTGGTAATCGATGTAGCTTCTAGATATAAAGAGGCTGAACCTTTAGCATCGAAAGATAGTGGTGAAGTTGCTACTGCATTCGAACGAATCTACAAACGTAGTCCACTCGAATGGCCAAAGACGTTGCAAGTAGATCCTGGTAGAGAATTCATGGGACGTATGTCTGAAACTCTAGAACTACATGGTACGAAAGTTCAACGAGGTGAGGCTGGTAATCATAGAGCGCAAGGCTTCGTCGAACGAGCAAATAGAACATTAGCTGAGAGATTGTTTGGGTATCAATACGCACAAGAGATGGTACTCACTTCGGAAGGCTCGGATGCGCGTAGTAGAGAATGGGTAGTTCGTTTACCAATGGTTATCAAAGCCATGAACAGTGAGGTGACTCGACTTACAGGAAAGGAGCCTTCGAATTCTGTAGTGAAGCAACAAGTAGATCTAAAGACTCCTACATATTCGCGCGCTGTTGGATTGAGAGAAGAGCGCCTACCATTCGACGTTTTAGTTCGATATCTTTACGCACCAGGAGAATTGGAAGGGGGTGAAAAACGTAGAGCTACTGATCCTGTGTGGAGTTTGCAGATATACACCATTTCGCGAAGTGTAGTATCTTCGGGCCAGCCTGTGCTTTACTACCTTGCGAAGCGAGAAGGGGAGAAGGTCGCACCCAAACGTGGATTCGTTCGTGAAGAGCTACAAGTCGTTCCTAGGGATACGGAACTACCACCAAAAGGAATTCTGTTTGTACCCAGACGCTAGACAGCGTACTCTATTGGCTCGGTGTGGATTCCATCGGGAAGAACGCGTCTTTTGTCGTAGTAAGCCGATAGCCCAAGCTTCTGTTGTTCGTAGGTTGCCATACCTTCTGGCAATAGGCGGAAGCCTCGGTTCTTCGCCGTGTCGATACTACCCTGGAGGGCTGCTTCGAATCGTTCCCACGAAATGTCGTTGTGCCGTCTAGACATACCTTTGGTGGAATACTTCTTGCTGCCACCCGTATCGACGTAGTAGGCTTTCGAGCATAGGGCAATGGCGCGCTGTCCTTCGAATTCGAGTTTGAAGAGTCCTGGGGTACGACTGCTCCACTTGTCCCAAGCTAGCCATTCCTTCCTATTGGCTGCGAAATCCTCACGTAGCTCGAGTCTTACAACCTCATCGAGGCTGTTTCCCGAGATGGCAATGTACGCACTGTCCGTGTCCATCTGGATGTATTCGAAATCCTCGCGGGCGACGTACTTGTCGAGGAAGTCGTAGTAGAACTCGAGCATACGCAGCTTTGCGAGCTGGTACACAGCGATACCTACTTGGAAAGGGCGTTTGATTCGGATCTGGTCCTTCCTACTCTCGAGTTCGTATGCCTCGCCAATCTCTTCCAGGTCTTCGAACCAAACACTTCGCAAAGCTTTGTCCACAATCTTCTCGTCTTTTGTATAGGTGACATTTGTTTGGCGTCCCAAGTCTTCGAGCAACTTTCCATAGGCGCTGTTTCCTAGTAGCTTGAACACATCTGCCAGCAAAGCTTTACTTTTGTCTACGTCTCCCATGCGTCGCGCCTCAGTGACTTGGTCCACGAACCATCCGAAGATTTCTTTGGGTTCGTAGTCTATCGTGCGGTAGACAGCAGTGATCACTGCGCCATGGTCTAGATACCAAAGTAGAAGAGGAGCATAGAGTAGCAACTTCTTTCCAGAGAGACTCCCAACTAGCTTCGTTTCTTCGCTGCGCTTTCTACCTGTCTTTTCAAGGTAGGCCAACATTTGTGGAGGAATTGCTTCCTTGGGGATTTTCTTGTTGTAGAAGAAGGGGGGCATCTCCTCAAATTCCTTCCACAATTTCTTTGGTATCTCGATGTCTACTTCTGCATATCCAAACCACGTTCCACCACGTAGACATTCGACAAATCTTTCGGCTTCTGGACCTGGCTCATCATAGTGAACGACCTCTTCTTTTCCACAAGGCATTTCGAATTCCATCGTGGAAAGATATAGGGCATTGGCATCGTATCCAAGAACTTTGCGACACACTTTGGTTCCACCCTGATGACTACGAATCTTAGTCACTCCTGCTTCGTGGCGTCTGGTGAACACTATGCTTGGACCTCCCACGACAGCGCCTTTCAGCATGTGGTAGGCTTCCTTACTTGGAGCATACATCTCAGCTCCCCTTTCTACACTACCTCGAAGCAGGAACTGTAGCGAGACTCCTGGGATGGACACTGCGTCTTTCAGCATGTCTACCCCCTTCTCGTGATAGAAATCTCGCATCTTTTCGAGTGCCTCTAGGAATGGAACTACGTCTAGGTTGTTGTAGTATCGTAGCCAGTCTGCAAAGGTCTCCATTCCCTTGTCGAGAAAGGTGCGCTTGCAGTCTTCGAACTCTGACCTAGATAGTAGGTGTTCTCTTTTCAACTTCGAACCCCACTCTTGATAATCTGGTAATCCAACGTGATCCAACTTGTCGGGAGAGTCGAACCACTCATATGGGAAGAAACTCTTTTGCAGCTCGCATCCATAGGCAGTGATCCAACGTTCGTAGGAAGTTCCGGGCCCAAGGTAGTTCATCACATCGAGGAAACGGAAATCGGGAGTCAAGAGAAACATAGTGGTGTTGGCTTTCTTTGCCACCCGGATCTTTGGACAGGTGTCGGCAATGGTTCCTACGAAGTGCTCCCTGATCAGGTTGAGATCGTACCTGCCAGAGTTGAATCCCAATACTGGAACTTGGCTGATCCATTCGTCGATTCTCATCCGTTGTGCCTTCGATAGGGTGTCAAAGGAGAATTCAGGTGTCTTGGGGCAGAACCGTTCCGCAATGACTTCTCGGATTGCTTTCGCTCTTCGTTGGAGTTCTTCGACAAAGGCGGCTACAAGTTCTTTTGGTTCGCGTCGACAGATGTGGGTTGGCGTTCGATCGTACGTGTCGGCAATTGATACTGATATTGGGACATGAACGTTTTCGATGGTCAATCGGTCAGTTGGTTGTCTTCCTTTCGTTGTATCGAGATAGGCTTCGAAATCGTAAACTATGGCATGTGGATAGGCGGTTTGCGTTGGAGTTGGAACCGGCTTGTTTTTCTTCTTTGTAGAGCAACCCCAAGCCTCCACTACTATATAGCCTGCCTCGCGTAAACTCTCCGTTCTTTCGCAGGTCTTGAGATAGAGCCTCCTTTCCCTAGGGAAGCATTTCGGGCAGCCATGGAAATAGCATCCATGAAATTGGAAGATGGTTTTCGAAAGAGGTTCGTAGCCGTCGACCAGCGCTCCTTCGATCCAATGCTCTCCACCATGCCCACAAGCTGCGTGATGAATGTGTTGCCCAATCCTTTCGGCTTCGCGTTTCAACCAGCATAGAGCGACTTTGCTAGCGGTGCTCTCTGGCCAGAAGGCTTTTTCGTATGCCGACTGGGGTACTGTGATTACTTTTCCGGGGCAAACAATCTTCGTTTCTCCACGACTGCAACGATCTGCATGGCGTTGGAGGCTGCCAGCCTGTGTGAACCGTTGCTTACAGTCATTACATATGTAGATGCTCCCTAGCTTTTTGACGTCCTTGATATAGAAGGCGTGTCCTTCGTATATCCCAATCGTCATCGTATGCTTGTAGTGAGCTGCATGTCGCGTAAGATGCCAAGCGCCATCCTCCGTTGGTTCATACACCCGAATACCGATTCCAAAGTGCAACTCGACTTCCTCCAGCTGGTCTAAGGAAGTTCTGGGAACGTCTTGCGTGGGCGCTGTCAGGCGATAGAAGTTCTGGGCAAGTCTTCGAGCTGTGACGCAACACCTATCTACTCGTGCTCCTTCATGCATGGCAAGGCAGCGCCACAGACATAGGTTGTCACCATATCGATCAAGGGCAAGCATTCCTTTCTTATGGCGAAGCCATTGGGGTAGTGGGCCTGTTCCCAACAGAGGCTGACGATCGATCACGACTTTGACATCCACGTAGATCCAACGCACGAAGGCCCATTGGGTATTTGGTCGATTAATGTTGTCAGGATTCAATCGAGATAGCTCCTTGCTATTGATCCACTCTTCTGCATCTTCTAGGATGTTCACCCATGGAGAGCCGGGGACAGTCTTGGAGAATAGCATCACACGACCGTCGTTGATATTGCGAATACGATAGGTGTAGCTGTAGCGCAGGTAGAAGCTGGTGGTTACCTTTGCAACTAACTTTTCCATGATCCTAGGGGTCAAATCTCCTGCCACACCTTGGAAGAAGCGCCATCGAATAGTACGGCGGCCTATCTCCACTCCCTCGAGCATTCCATCTCTCTCATCGAGAATAGCACCTGCCTCTCGAGCTAGACTCCGTGGAAGTGGCTCACTACGCGGTCTCACCATTTTCTCTTCGGTATAACTATACGTTAGGATAGCTCTAACAGTTACTCGAGTTTGGATTTTTAGGTGTAAGGATGTTGCGGGACAATCGATGTCGATATAACTATATGCTAATCATATCTCTAATAGGGTTATCAAGTTGGATTTTTATGTGTAAGAATGTCTAGTGACAATTTGGATGACCGATCGATACGGGACAATCGATGTCGATATAACTATATGCTAATCATATCTCTAATAGGGTTATCAAGTTTGGATTTTTATGTGTAAGAATGTCTAGTGACAATTTGGATGACCCTTAGTACCCCTAGTAGTAGGGGCGGTAGTAGAATTATACAACTTTTTTTGTTGTTTTTGTTGCACAAGGGCGCCATAAAGTGGATTTCTGAATTCGCTTTATGGCGCCCTTGTGCAACAAAAACAACAAAAAAAGTGGTATAATTCTACTACCGCCCCTACTACTCAAGTTCGTACTAGATGGAAAACATTGAAATAGAAATTGTAAGCTGTAATAACCACTACTACTTGGCTAATCAAGACAGATCACAAATTACATGTTTATGTTAAAGAAAGGAAGTTTCGGGGTAGTCGAGGCTGCATTTATCGTAATAGAATTTAAATATGGCGTGTAAAATAAAAAGGAAATCAAAAACAAAAAAACGAGACATGAATACAATCACAATACAACATGTCATGTGATATAGGTTAACGTTGTACAGAATAAAGATAATTTCAGATATTTTCGTAACATTTTATAAGTAGATTTTTATATCTAAGTTTGAAGCTGGATCTAGTCATGAATTTAAGTGAATCATCTATAGTATTCCAAATTTTTGGACCGAAGTATCTTATATTAAATTTACCGAAGTTCGTGCGAATCTGTGGAAGATAGTAGGAAGCTTTTGAGACTAATCTTGTGTTGTAAGAGTGTGTGTCACTAGTGAAAGTAAAAAATAATTAAATACTTGGGGAAGCAGATAATTATAGAACTGATACATGAAAGACAGTTTGAAATGTTATTAGGTCTGTAAACTTTAAAATATTTAGGTTAAGGAAAAAAATATTAGTATGGGCATCGAATTTAGAGAAAGTTATATTAAATGCGAATAGTTTTTTTTTGAAGTATTATAATTGGCTTAATGTTAGTTTGTAGGTATTGCCCCATGTAATGAGGCCATAAATAAAATGGGATAAAATTGAGATAGAGTATCAATATTGATATAATGTCTTAATTTTGAAAGTATACCAGTGCTTCTGGATACTTTTTTTGAGACTGCCGAAATATGGTATTTCCATTCAGACTAGGATCAATCATTATTCCCAAATATTTAATACTGTTTTGATCTTTGATTTTTATTTGGACCGAGTGATTAAGTTCCTTTTTGGGAGGGTGAAATATAACAACATTTGTTATTAGCAATATTTAAAGACAGTTTATTAGCACAAAGCCAGGTATTAATATTAATCAGGTGTTGGTTAACAATGGTTTCTAAGCTTAACAAACTCTTATTCGCAAAAAATATATTGGAATCATCAGCAAAAAGGTGGAATTCAAAAGTCTGAGAAGAGTTATGAAAGTCCTTAATGTAAAGAAGGAAAAGTAGAGGTCCTAGAACTGATCTGTGGTACACCACATGTAATAGTTGTAGAAACCAACTAGTGTTCTGTCACGAATCCTGCAATCTGATTGGCTAAACTACTCACTATCTATTACGTGATAGACAGTGAGTAACGAAAAAGCCGGATTTTGCCTTCACTTCGTATCAAAACACTCAACCAGTTCAGGAGAACTCCCGTTTATTTTGGATTTGTCGCCAGCGCCTCTCATGCAGTGCCCAATGCAAATATTTAGAGTTATTAAAAGTTAGGGCTTGACTGGTGAGAAAATTGTTCGTATTGCGAACTATTCATTGCAAGTGTTTGGTTAATTCCAATTGCTTCGAAATGTCGTCTAAAATGTACATATCTTTAGATGTTGATGTTCTCCATCTGCCATGTTTCTGAATAATGCGATCATCTATACCAGAGTTTGCAGCTAGTGTGGCCCCACCTGATCTAAGCGAATGTGTACTATACGCAGAGGCATCGTCCACTATTGAAGCCAAATTGGCATTCAGTCATTCTCTAAAAATAGAGTAGCTAATATGACGATCAGTATCAACTAAACGATGAGTAGATTTATGCTTAGTTCAAGGTGTGAAAATAAACTTCTTATTATCCGAAGATATAAAAGCTAGATAAATACAATTTAAGTAATTTGACCGGTGAAGATGGATGGCGAATCGATGATGGGAATTATATTCCCTTCCCTCAATTGATCATTCTTGCTCTTTTCTATCTCAATTATCATATGACTTGGGTAAAACTTGATATTGTTTCTTCTAATGCAGATAAGATCGTCCGCACGTAAAAGGGCGGAAAAGCAAGTGAATACATGCACATATTCCTGAGATCTAATAAATTATAAAGGTTTGCATTTGAAATCATTTTCTTCAAATGATCTAAGCTGAGGGGTTCTTTCCTCTTTAACTTTCCTATTAACAATAACGTCATCTGTAGGCGAGGTTATACCAGCGATATTATGAGCCCATTTGATTGCGTAGAAAGCTGAATCTACAGAATGATGAGATTCGGTTGATTCAATTAAATGCTGTAAATACAATGATACATGAATTGCTTGAGCTGGGAAATAACCGAGGCTCGGATGATCTTTGGTAAACTTCTTCCATCTCCTCAAACTTCTAAGGTATGCAGTAGCGGTACCCGAAGCTCTGGATTCTAGGACTGTGTCTTTCATTCTTTCTGCTAGAGATTGTAACTCCTCAACACTAGACTTTGAGAGCCCTTGCCAGAAGCCCTCTTCAAATATATCTGTAAGTGAAAACAAGACAGAACTGAGGATATTGAAAATTTTAAACTTGTTTTATTATAACAGTTATTTATGAATGATAATTAAATTGTACAAATATTAAACGCCTGTTATTTTCATTCTTAATTACATAACATATTACAGTCACGGAGCTTGTTTGTGCTTACCAGAGAGTACAATAGACTCACGGTTGAACAATCTCGTATCTCAATTACAATAGACTCTCAGTTAAACAAACTCATGTCTTGAGTACCATAGACTCTCAGTTACACAAACTCATGTCTTGAGTACAATAGACTCTTCGCGATTTAATATACTGGTAACAATGTTCATGGTTTCTGTAAATTTCTAAGACCGATATTCTATTCAGTCAATAATACAAAATTAACGCTATAGACCCATTCGAAAAATGGCGTCCAATTTATCAAGCTATTGTCCTGGTAACGTGAACACGAGGCTAGTCAGTACACACAAAAGATTTTGAACGTGTAAGCGATGCTAGTCAGTACTAAACAATAGTTAATTAAATTGGACGCCATTTTTCGAATGGGTCTATACCAGAGTACCAATAGACTCAACTATCTGTCAATATTGCGTCATTCATGTGAATAAGGTCACGTTCAGAATATTTCACTGACTGCACATATTACATAGTCCTAGAACACTAGTGCAGAAACCTTTCATGCAAGTGCGTGGTTTCACCGTGAATGAAATTCTGAGTGCAATCATCCGAAAACTATTATTTCGTCTGCCAAACAAAGTGTTTTTAGCTTTGCCCCGAACAATAATACTATCATTGTTATCGAGAAACTTCCAGTCGCGAATTGATCCATCCCAGTGGACACCATCTGGGCAAAGTTTTAAAGTGCATATAAGCCCTAGCCATTTATCTTTGATATCGATTGTAAATGAAGTGGATAGTACAGCGGTAGAATATTTCTTGATTTGGGTGTTGCGTCTACCAGATATAAAGGTTTATATTTCGAATATGCTAATGATGTGATGTCATCACCGACATCACTTATTATACAAAAGCATGCTGGTAGAGACAAATTACCTATTTTTAATTTCTAAGTTATATTTGAAGCTTATGAAAGTGATTTTACACAAAAATTATTCAAAATTAGAAAATAGCTTAATTCACAAGCACAACGAAATTCAGCAAATGTCTGTGATGACATCACATCATTAGCATATTGGGACTGTAAACATTTATACCTCGTAGACGCAACACCCAAATCAAGAAATATTCTACCATTGGACTTTTCACTTCATGTACAATCGATATCAAAGGTAACTGGCTAGGACTTATATGCACTTTAGCCAGAACGCTGCTGATTTCCAAAAGGGAACTATTAATGTGCCTTTCGAAGTACAAGTTCTTAAATGGCTCAAAACTTTGGAAATGAGAACTGGCGGTGGAAATAGCCAGTTGTTCTCCAAACCCCAATCTTCTGTGAACGCATCTACACCTTCTGTGCCAGGTTGAAAAAATCTCGAATTAAATCGTGGAACTTTGTTATTATAACAGGCAAAACGATCTATAGTGTGAGGCCCCCAAAGTGAATCTAATTCAGCAAAGACATTATCTTTAATCGTATAGTCGTTAAAATCAATAATCTTACTTAACACATCTGCTTCGGAATTGAATCCACTTGATTTCAAGTGAAATTTTGAGATTAAAGGAACAGTGCCACGGTAATGCGCACGCGTAACACGTGATTGTTAATAATGAGTAAGACAATGGAAAATCACGCTGTTAAAGTGCCTATCACCCTTTTGCAATTTTGATAGCTTATGAACCTCCGAAAGGTTTTGAGTACTTCTGTGAAGAAAGTTTTGGTTTAAAGTGAATACTTTATGTTCTACGCTTGTTTGAAATCGTGTAAATGTGACCTTTCCTGAACCATGACCGCGTAAGTAAGAGCCTGGGTCGAAACCTGGGTAGACATCATCTTGACGTCATATAATTAATTCGGCTTTGCAATCATTTGAAGAAATACTTAACGTGTTGACTAAAATCACTTTTTTCTTTACTAACAACTCAAAAACTGTGTATATTTTCTATGCATCGAAATTGTTGTGATAAAAAGGCGCCATAGAGAATAATGCATTAATGAGATGACGTCTACCCAGGTTTCGACCCAGGCTTTTACTTACGCGGTCATGGGTCAGGAAAGGTCACATTTACACGATTTCAAACAAGCGTAGAACATAAAGTATTCACTTTAAACCAAAACTTTCTTTACAGAAGTACTCAAAACTTTTCGGAGGTTCATAAGCTATCAAAATTGCAAAAGGGTTATAGGCACTTTAATGTCACCTCACGTCAAAACTCAACTGATCTGGAACGACCTTTGGAATTTTCGCTTGCACGAAATCTAGAGTTAATAGTTTTGTAATTTGCATCAGTTGAGAAGTTCAGGATTTAGAATCGTATAAACTTCCCAATAGACCATGAGATAGTGCTTCGAAGATCTACATGTATGGTATTCGGGAAAATAGTTTAGGAATCCACTCGGCAACGCCGACTCATAAACAAACATATTATAATATTTCATTCTACTGCAGTTTCGCGAAGTGAAAGCGAAACTAACGTTCTGACTTCATAGCTTTGGGGCTTTGTGATTTTAGGATGAGTTGTTGTACAATTATAAGAGCGCTTCCACTACAAAATCGGGGAAGAAAAGAGTTCGATTTTGCTAAATAGCGAGGCCTTGAACTGTACCGAACGAAGGCTGTGTTGACACTTCAATAAATACACGCGAATCATAGTACATTCAGCGACTTACAAGCAGAGTAAATGTCTCCCCTACATTCTCACTGTCTCCAAGTTTGCTAGGCCATTCATTGTCTCCCTCTCAAATGCTTTGGACGAAACTACCAGGAGACGGAAGCTTTCTTCTGTAGCCATTAATTCCTCCGCTCGACGAACCGTCCAAGGGCACTGAATTCAGAGTCAAAAATACTCGCAAAAATTACGGAGACGAACGAAATACCATCTTAAATCCTAGGATATAAAACTAAATTACTATTCTAAATGGGTATAAGGTCAAATGAAACTTAGGCAAAGCCGATGGAAGAGGATTTCTTTCACGTATCAAACCTCTCCCCATCTTTTGATTTCTGGACAACCCAACCAAGATTCAAACATTCGCACATGCGCACTAAGGATGGCACTGTTCCTTTAAGACCCATTCGAAAAATGGCTGCCGCTAATTTGCATAATTTTGATATTCAATATTTTCTGAAGAATAAACTAGCCTATGTGAAAGAGCGATTTCGTGTTAGCAACATGTAGCACTTTGATAATGGAAAAATATATCCTTACAAAGCAATCACCGTTTGAAACTCTCAAGAAACACGAAAACGAGGCTAGTCAGTCCTGACGTCCTCAATCTCATACAAAACTCTTATTTGGAACCTCTGTAACTTCGCAACACTTGGTGCTATGCTCCTTAAATTTTACAAATGTACTCATTTTTGCATGCTCTCTGAAGTGGCAGTGCTTATTTTAGTGCCAGCATTTCCTAACAACCAAAGCTTGGTGACACCATTTTTCATGATCAACAATATACACAACATTCTTATTGTCAGTAAACCAAGCGACAATGTTGTTTCATAAGTCTGATTCAAAAGCCTTCATTGCTAGCGATACTGCGGTAATCTCTCTCCAAATAGAAATTCTCTTCTTTTCCTCATCCTTTTCCTCATTTATGACAATGTAAGCTGCACACACAACATCAGAGGCATCTGAATATACAACTTTGGAAAGAATCGATTTACTTGACCAAAGTCGTTTACAATTCAAATATGGAACATGCCAAAATAATAACTCTGAAAAGTGTCCGCATCCAGTATTGAATAATCGCCCCATGAATTACACTTATTTATTAAGTTATAAGCTGACCTAGTCATTATACGAGCAACATTTCCAACTGCAATTTGCAATGAAATTATTTGGCCTACCACAGAGGCTAGCTCCGTCACATGTATGAGTTATGAACTCTTCTTAAGCAAGGCTGTAACTGAACTCATTAGCTTACAAATTCGTCTATCTGTAGCACAAATGGAGGCAGACTTGGTATTAATCACGTAACCCAACCAAACAATTTCTTGAGTAGGTTCCCAGTGGGATTTGACCTCATTTATAATAAACCCAGATTTCAATAAATCTGCATGAGTAATGAGGCTATAACACGATGCTTCAACATAGCTCTTACCCGCGCCCAAACAGTCATCTAAATAGACTGCAACTGGAATGCCTCTAGCCTGCTTGCAGGCGATGGAGGGTATTTTTTCACGCAGCAAACGGATCATCGAAGCGGCCGCCATATTGGCCGAGCGTGATTGAGACCTGGGATCGAATGACAAATGGAGGGGGGTGGGGTAGAACAAGCAGATCTGAAAGACCGCCTGCACGAAAGCCCCTGGTTTCCGAGTACAAAAGTTAAATCCCGTCCACCAGCGGACGGGGTATATGATTGGCTGAAACGGTGTCAATCAAAGCTTATCGCGGCAAGTGTTGAAAGCAAGAACTGAAAGGAATAAGTGTAGCCTGCGAAGCGGCGTAACTAGAATAAGAGTTGTGTAGTGAGCTTGCAGTTGATAAAATATGGCGATTAATACAAAAGGCTTTGTCTTTTTTGAAGACTAAGGTAAAGTACCCTGGTTGCAGAGGTTTTCTAGAGAGAACAGCCACGGAGAAAGTGCCGCGAAGGCGGCGATCGGCGAACTGCGAGAGGTTTGTTGTCGAGTTCTCTTTTCGCAAGTTCGTAAACCGTAAATATCAGGATCTGTATATAGCTTCCTCCTGCTCCGTTTTCAAAGTTATATCCTTCGCCTTAACCCCGGTTCCAGAGGTTTTCTAGAGAGAACACAGCTGCTCGCTTCTTTCTCCGCGGCTGGGTAAAGGTACTTTGAAAACAGAGCAGGAGGAAGCTAGTATACAGAGCCTTTATTTTGTCTTAGAATTTAACAACCTGACCTGCGAATTGTGACCTGTACTTTAAACCTGCCGTTCTGGCTGTGCTTTCGACAGGCTTTGTTTACGGTAAAGAGAACTTGACAACGAACCGTGATTTAATTCGCCACTGAAAAGTATTGTTGTCGACCAAATTGCAGAGATGCAATCCGGCTATTGTCAGAGAAAGACGATCACAACATTTACCTGTGTACTTTGCACTCGTAGTTTGTTTGTCCACGAGTTGTCTCCATCGGAGTTTTCTTTGAAGTTTAGAGATTTTTTCCATCCTGTATTTATCTTTATGCGAGCTTAATTCTTTTAAGAAAGAAAGCAGCCGCTTGTATGGCACCAGACTGCGGCCTGGACGGCTTTGTGAAGCAGCTTTTATTGTATGTATTTCGGAGGATTTGCAAACTCTTTGAGAGACTGATGGGGCGAACGCAACAAGCTATAAAAACCGAACTGTCTACATATATATCTAAAGTGGTACTGTCGCAGTCCTTTCCATGGAGAACTTTGAACAAAAATAGCTGGTTTTATTGAAATTTCCGTATCTGAGTTAACTAACAGTTTGTTTTGAATATTGCACGCATTTCAATCAAACCAAATCAAAATTGGCAGGCTGTCACACGTCGACTCCTATTGGTCAATTAAGAATGAGTTACAAGTTAACGGAAATCATGTGCGTGGTGGGCGGATACTCAGAAACCAGGGGTGTTCGTGCAGGCGGTCTTTCAGATCTGCTTCGTCTCCCCCACCCCCCTCCCCCATCCATTTGTCATTCGATCCCAGGTCTCAATCACGCTCGGCCAATATGGCGGCCGCTTCGATGATCCGTTTGCTGCGTGAAAAACCACCCTCCACCGCCTGCAAGCAGGCTAGAATGCCTCGAGAACGCCAAGAAGTCACTAATGGCTTCAATAATTTAGTGAATACAAAAGGGCGCATGATAATCAAAAAGGTAGAACACAGAATTGATAATATTTGGTGCCTTGACTAAAATTCCAGGAAAAAGCTAAGAATGTTCTATGTTCTGGAAATATTTCAACATGATGATATGCAGACTTGAGGTCAAAATTAAACAAATAGTATTCTTTGTCGATAAGATCTATGATTGTATTGATGTCTTCACATTTAAATTTCTGCTTGTAGATATTTTTGTTAACATGTCTATATAAGGTCAATAATTAGACGTTTCTTTTCATTAGATTGGATAGAAACGGACAACGGGTTAACTATATCTGGTCGCTGCTTGATCTCTTCTATACAATTGAGAGAAATAAGTTCATTAATAGCTTCATTGTTTTTACCCAAGAATGGACTCGGAGTTTGAATGAAAAGAATTTTGTATCCGCTTTCAATGATTTCAGTTATGAACTTTGAAGAGCCTATGGATTTCCAAAATCCTAAGAATTTCCTAAATCTACCCCTAATAATTGGGGTATTCTGACCAACCTTGTAAGAAGAGAATTCAAAACTTTCTGGACCACTTGGGAGGAACTCAGATTCAAAATTATCTGCATTATCTACAATATAATTGGAAGCTACTACACCTTCATATAGTCAATTTGAAGACTTGACTGAACTTGTAGAACACTCGCTTCTCCAATGACCAGCTCTACCACAGTAAAACAGTTTCCTGGCCTCATAGAGGGTGCTTTGCTCGTTGTTGCTGTCAAAGCTGGCCGATTTTGTATCACCTGAATAGGATTTCTGTTGTTTGAAGATTGTGGGCTGTCGACTCTTACACACCTTTGGAAATTAGAAGGCTTCTCTGAGGCCTCTTTGCGTAGGATTTTAGCAGGTTGTTCAGACTTATTTCATCATATTTTAGCTTCTTTGTCTCTTTTAACTGCGTATCGGCTGCTTCCGAGGACGCCCTCTTAATTTGCTGAATTGAATTATCCATCATGACCTGCATGGAGGCTAGAAGAGATTGGTTATTCCTGCTTATTTGCTCTTGAATAAGAGACGACACATCAGAAGTATAGGTTTCCCCATCGTGAAAACTCGACAAACGTTGAATAAGCGTTCTACTGGGAGCTGGCTAGAGTGCTTTTCACATGCTATATTACACTATATATAGTCACTCCCTTGACACACTGCTTCATCCTCACGTGCCGTCAAAATAAACATTTCTGCCTTTATCATTACATTCCGACGGCAGAAATGTACAGTGATTTTCAAAAGCTAAACAATGGCTGCCGAGTCGTCAAAATGTCAAAGCATCTTCTTGTTTAAGTTTAAGATTGAACTACTAGTTGGTTTCTACTAAAGTAAAACAATTAGACTACTCGCCCTCAGTTTCTATGGCTGAGAGTTGACTAGGAGCTACACTCCTCGTCAACTACCAGCCGATAGAAACTTCGAGCTAATACTAGTCTATTGTCAAATAGACACCTATAGACACCAGCTATGGTACCATTTTGGGGTAGTATTGCTATATATAATTACTGGTTATTTCATCATTTTCTATGGAACATCGGCGAATATGTAACGTGAAATTTGTATTATTTGGTATACAACGAGCCTTTAAGCGAGTTGCATACCAAAATAATATGAATTTGGAGTGAAATTTTCGCCGGTATTCCATTAGAAAACCATGAAATAACCATATTATCCTGTAAATAACAAATATGATTGGATAATAATCAATATTATTCTTGTATAGCATGGTTGCACGCTGTTTACTATGTAGTCTAATAATCAATATTGTTCTTGTATAGCATGGTTGCACGCTGTTTACTATGTAGTCTACTAATCGAGATTCCCCTTCCTGATAACATTGTAACGTTGTTAATAAAGTGATTAGTTATAAATGTTTGTGTCGTTTTACTGCAAAGTGATTAGACTACAACCGTAACTATTGAAGCCAAACCCAAAGTCCCCAGGGCCAATACCAACACTAAGACCAAAACTCGCACTAAGGAAGACTCCTACTAGGAGAAAACCCACAATAAAGGGGAAGTGAGTGGCTCAGTATAAGGGTGCCGAAGGGAAAGCAAGTACAAAGCAGAACAGCCAGCAGATCTGAAGGCCTGTCGGGGTGCAATACTTGCGCGAGCTTTAAATAGTATGAGGCTGTCACAGGATTGTACCCTCCTACGTAGCTCATGACATCGCCTAGCTGGGGCCAGAGTGATGGCTTCTCCCGCTAGAAAGCTGTGTAGGGTCTCGCCCTCATCAATCGCCGCTTCACGCAGATACAACCTCAAACGCGTTTGCATGGCGGAGCCGGAGAGCTGCTTTTTAACGATGCTGGGGTGTTGTAGGGCGAAACAGTTAACCGTTAGAAGCTCCCAGATAGGGGAACTGGGTGGCGCAGCGTGTAAGCGCTCGCCCCTCACCATAGACTTGCTCCAAGTCGAACTCGCTGAGTCACTGGGTAAGCGATTACTGGGTCAAAATCGAAGGGAGAGCTGAGGCGAGTTCGACTTGTTTCACTTGCAGGAAATTGAATCGGGGGATTATGTTCTGGAACGAAAACACGTTTCAGGGGCGGAGCTTACATTTCGCGCCTTTGAAAAACTCTTTCTGAGAACAATCAAATTGTAAATACCACATCCACGGTCGACTGACTTGACACGTCAACATACAATGCCTGAAGAATTGACGCTTTGTGATTGGGCAAATCTTAGTACGTCATAAGCCACGCCTCCGGTTGAAAAATCAACCGGTAAATTTGGCGCGCTGCAAGTGGGAAAAGTCCTTCGTGCGGGGGGCTAAGAAGGATTTTGAGAAAGTCTACCCTCACCATGTACCACTGCGTCCCGGGTTCTTATGCCGGATGTGACGTCATGCATGTTTGAGTAGAGTTCCAAGTGATTGTTTTAGACGTGGCTTCAACATTGTACATCCAAGTGCCATGAAGAATATCAAACATTTTTATGGCACTTTTAGAGTTTCAGTTTATGCGCACACTTTCTAATTAACAGTATAGTAAATAGATAATTACAGGATAAATAAAAGACATAACAATAGTATACATTTACATAAAAAAGAAACTAATCCATTGGTCGTGCGCAGTAATCAAAGTAGCAAGTAGCTTTCGTGTTGATTGCTGCCTACGTTTAACATCGGCTAGGAAAAAAAGGACGAGGATCAAGAAACCATCACGAGGCTTTGAAATGGCTTCTCGCACATCATTAGATATTGATAACACAGAGAGCAATGATATAAAAATAACACAATTAATTAAACAATATAAGCAGAGGGAAAAATTGAAAGCGAGAATCCCATACATGCATCAGGAGTTCCGGACTTCCGGTTGGATCACACTGCATTCTGGGTAGGTGGGCTCAGAAAAGTGGGCATCAACTTCTAGATCGGCCATATTGGATTTGAGTGCAGTCAATTTTTGCTCCTTTGCAAGTTCAAAAACTTACTACCTAATACACGGAATATCTTACCTTTACAGATTCTTCCGTTGGGAGTTCTAAGTCGATGTTTAAGCTTTAGAGCGGGATTAATAAAGTTTCCAAGTTGACTGCGCTCAAATCCAATATGGCCGCTCTGGAAGTTGATGCCCACTTTTCTGAGCCCACCTACCCAGAATGCAGTGTGATCCAACCGGAAGTCCGGAACTCCTGATGCATGTATTGGATTTGTATATTCATATTCAAATTAGAGTTCGCTCGAGAATGTCCAGCGTGGAAAGTGATCCGGGGGAGAAGCAAAAACGTAAACAATTTAGAGAACCCTAAACTGATGAAGAAACTCTGACTATCAAATCAACTTTAGCAAGGATTACAGAGTATGGGGATTGCTGGGGCGTGTAGAAATTTGAAGAATGGAAATCTGGACGGCAGGACAAGTCTTCGGAATTGGAAGAGAATCAGTCACGTTCCGTCAAAGCGCTCTGAAGAAAATTATAATTACAGGAAACTGACCTGATAATTCTATAAAAACCGACAACGGAATCAACGGTAAGTTGACGAAGATCATTTGTGAATTTAAACCTGTTCAGCACTCACCATAATGTTTTATACCTTCGTGGCTCATAAGCGTTTTATCCAAGAAGTTGCAAACAAATAAGTATAAGTAGCGAAAGTTCAAGAGGTATTCTATTTGTCATGAATGTAGTTTTTAGAACTGTAATCTAGAACTAATTTTCACATTTGCTGTATTTGGAAACGTTTTCAAAGTACAGCAAATTGCAAATTCGCTATTGTTTTAACCATAGTTAATAGAGTGGAATGGTTATGAAACCCAGCGACCTTCTTTGTTATATGTCTTTGTTAGCTTTTTTCAACCGTGACCCTGCACAAAACACAATAGAAATTCCAATGTGTTAATCAATCAGCCAATAGAAACGTGTGAGTTCAGTCGTTCAGGGGACGCTAATGAACTATGACCCTGCACAATCTTTTGTCTTGCCCCCTTCCAACATAAATCGCAGCGCTTTTGTTAGCACCTTTGAAGTTTGCCGGGTTTCATAACCATTCCACTCTATTAACTATGTTTTAACTAATTTGCTATATTTGGAAATTATTTAAACGTACAGCAAGTATGCATGGAAATCGGTTTTACCTGCCTCAATTTCCCTCTGCTTCAAAGCCCTGTCCACTTGAATAATTAACTTTCTAACCCATGCTATATCCGAGGGTAAACAAAATATTTGATTTGATAGTATGTAGATAAATAATAAAGATTCCCAAATAGGTCTTCATTGTTATGTGTTTCGCGAGGGATTCCTGTACCGGTATTTCTGGACGTTCTTTTAAGTTCACTTCGCTTTTAATCATTACTGGCGGAGAACTCCGCACCAACTCTACTTTAACGATGTTTCGTACTACTGTCATGGGCTAACTCACGTTAATTTTACTGGCAGAGAACTGTCAACCCATAGGTTGATTTTTATCGGTTAGCCATAATAATATAAATGTCATACGTAAATCACTTGAAGTAAACAGTGAAAATATTGACAAATTGGGAATAAAAGTTATTTAGGGAGCGGCCAGTAATTATTGGGGGGGGGGGGGGGGGGGGGTGCTACTATTTTGGGGAGGGGAGAGTACTTTATTACATCTACATGTTTATATGACGGTTACGTTGAAAGCTTTTATCGGGAAGCGACAACACGAGAGTTGACTGTAAAATATTTGATAGAAGTAATTAATACCAAGCGTAAGAGTGAAGAAAGGCATTCTTTGATATGAGATAAGCTACTCTCCCTGCCCTGATAAGTTGAATCCCCCCGACATCACTTGCTAAGTGAAGAATGATAGGGGGAGAGTCAACATTCTGGGCGCACGTTTTGGGGAGGTCAATACATTTTAAGCCCTGGTTTGGGGGAGGGCTACAATTTTTAGGCCCGAATTTATTAAAACTTAGTAGCCCCCCCCCCCCCCCCAATAATTACTGACCGCTCCCTTACTGAATATAACGTTATAAGTTAAAGTTAGCATAAGCGTTAACTAACTATTGAGGTATAAATTACAGCAGAGAAAACTAAGTCGGATGTGACCATTAGCATTAGCTCAAAATTCACTTGGAATTTATAATACATGTAAGTAAGCTCAACAGGCGGCAGCACATCAATTACAATATGAAACCACTAGGAATAAAGTATATTTACCCATGATCATCGAACAATAGTTTATGTAACTTAAAGTGCACCTAACCCCTTTTGCAATTTTTATACATATGAATCTTTGAACGGTTTTGAGTACTTCTGTGAAGACATTTTTGGCTTACATAGAATACTCTATGTTCTATGCTTGTTTGAAATGGTGAAAATTTGACCTTTCCTGACCCATGACCGCGTAAGAAAAAGACTGGGTCGACTCTTGATCTTACGTCATCTAATTCATTCCACTTTGCAATAATTTGAATAAATATTTAGCAGCTTGTCTAAAATAACTGTTTTCTTTACTAACAACTCACAGACTGTGTATATTATCTATATATCGATGTTGTTGTGATGGAAAGGCGACATGGCGAATAATGCATTAATGAGGTGACGTAAGATCAAGAATCGACCCAGTCTTTTTCTTACGCAGTCATGGATCAGGAAAGGTCAAATTTTCACCATTTCAAACAAGCATAGAACATAGAGTATTCTATGTAAGCCAAACATTTATTCGCAGAAGTACCCAAAACCTTTCAAAGATTCATATGGATAAAAATTGCAAAAGGGGTTAGTTGCACTTTAATAATGCTTTTGTAAAACGTCATTGTTGGGAATCCAAATGTCCCAATGTTTAAAAATATCTTAAGATATTTCACCTTCAAAAGTCACAAGTTTAGACCAGATCCCGTGTCGACTTCTGAAAGAAGGTGCACATATTATGTGACTTGCTCGCATAGCTATTCAATACATAAAACACGCAAGGTATATTTTCCTAATGATTAGAAACAGGCCTGTATAAGTTCTGTATACAAACATAGCCTCCCAATAGAGATGCCGTGGATACAGTTGTTAGCAAGAGTACATTGAAGACATTGCAGCGGTACTGTATGTGGTTCCAGAAATTGTCCATACCCCCCCCCCCCCCCCCCCCCCCCTCCACCCCCTGGGATTCTGTTCAAGGAGTGTAATGGGTTCCACTACAACCTTAAACTGAATCCAAAACTATCGTACTCAATCATCATTTTCCCAAAAATCCTTCACGGTAAGACTTCATCTGAATGTTGACCATGCAGTACTGTTGAAGGTCAAAATATAGCCAGAGTTTGACACCACAGAAATTCATGTCAAAAACACCAGAGTTGACAACATAAATCAAGGTACTATCTTTTTCGCCTCAAAGTCTGTTTGAGTCCTGGATTTGAAGGGGCACTGTCAAACCCAAAATGACAAAAGATAAAAATAACTACTCAAATTAGCAGAGTATGCTTTCCAGGTATACTAGAGAACATTTGGGACAATTTTGATGAAGGCTGGTAAAGATTCGAGTGGATCAAAAATACTGCTTTTTTAGATAAATTTAGAGCAACTTGAAATCTGTTCACTGTAACCGGAATCAAGTTTATCGAATAAGCTTTTGTAACCACTTTAATATTTGCGATCCTATATCGAAAACGTTTGAAAAGCATATCAGGACACCTTCAGTAAGCTATCCATCCTGTATGCAAACAGCGAGAAAGTTACTGCAAATGACTAGTAAACACAACCTAAAACAAATGGTAAAAGAGCCCACAAGAAGACAAGGAAGTACAGAGAATATCTTAGACATAATCCTAACTAACAATCCTGATATGATCCATGATATCAAAATCGAACTTGAAATGGTGCTTGTGGACTTACTACTCAAATCTAAAAAGAACAAAATTCAGAAGAGGGTTGTCCTTATCAGAAAGAAAGCTGACATTGATAAAATCAAATCGGACATGTTATCGTTTTCTGATTTCTACGTAGATAACCTACTAAATGCCACAGTTGACACGAAATGGGCTAAGTTTGTTGAAGCCATAGAGACACTAAAATGACTATGAAAAAGAACGAACCACACAGTATTACATCAAGTCATTTTAATTCACATCGTAGAATCTGTAAAAAGAAACAGAGGTTGTACAACAAAGCAAAAAATCCATGAAAACAGAAGACTGGGCCAATTTTAGATCTATTAGGAAGAAATTACACAAAGAACTGCTGCAATCAAGTAACCATTATACGTCAGAGTTCCTAGTTCAAGCCATCCAAGATAGACCAAAGTCCTTCTTGTCCTATATAAAGAAGGCGAAGAGTGAAAATGTGGGCGTAGCTGACCTGGAAATAAACGGATCATTAGTAAGCAATGCTGAGAACAAAGCTGAAGCCTTAAATGCACAGTTCACTAGTTGCGGGCGACAAAAGGAGCCCGCAAACCTAATCTCAGCACTGGTCGGCGACATGCTAGCCGTGGAAAATCTCAACTCAGTTCGAAAATTCTTTCTTCCAACTGGTATGATTGGAATGCAAAGAATGTTACAGCCACCAAGGATGTCACGGCTACAAACTTCACTACCATGTTCTGAAAACTGAACGAAATCTCCTAGAATGTAAATACTGAAGCCAAAATAGCCCGGAAAATTCACAGACAACAGTCTTGTGAGCGATTCTCGTACGTTTTAAGCTACAAAAGTGAATATCCACTGCATGAGATCGGATAGAACGAGCAGTTTATATTACGAAAGCGCTAGAAACTTGAACGCGCCAAAATTTCAGTGTTGGACATTTTGCAGTGCGAAAAGTCGGTACCGGCTAGTTTCCTGAATTTTTAGAGATGAAATCCTTTACCAAATATCCCAATTTTCTCACATAGTCGAACATTGGTATTGATCATGCCAAGATAAAATTTTGGTGGGATTTGCACAAGTAGGATTTGCACAAGAAACAAACAAGGAAGTCAAACATTTACGGCATGGAAACGAGGCCGATGTAAGCCAGCTTCCACCATGCTCTGAAAACTGGACGAAATCTTCTAAAATGTAACTCCTGAAGCGAAAACAGCCCGAGAAATTCACAGACAACAGTCTTGTGAGCAATTGTCATACGTTTGAAGCTATAAAAGTGATTATCCGCTGCATGAGATCCGATAGAACGAACAGTTCACGAAAGCGCTAGAAACTTGAACGGCTTTGCGTAAATACGCAAAAATTTAAATGTTGGACATTTTGCAGATAATATTCCACTAGGATTTCTAGTCTTCCTCGTCGTTTTCGATGACGAAACGACGACGTTTTCTCTTATTGTCTTGGATAAAATGGACTGGCCCGTAGTAATATCTGAAAATTACAGCCAACCACGCTTTGCATGCCATTGAAGAACGCGAAGACTGATCCGAGGTAACTGAATTGTTGGCTCCCACTCTGGTTTCGGATCTAGTAAATAATTACTGATTCAAAGTGGACATTTGCTGCACATCTGGGCAGGTACTTCAGCTTCTGTTGATGTCTTCAACTCTACTCAGGGCGAGCGACATTTGCCTTTGGTGTTTTTCGCTGGCCGATTTATAAGACTGTAAGCTTTCGGTGCTGTTGTGGCCACTCAGCTGTGCAACGAAATTCTCCGGGATCTCGGCATCTAGTAATCTCGATATTGACAGGTTTTACGGACCGAGTGATTGCTCACTTTTGCCCCAGCTCCCTGTTGAAGACCGCATTCTTCGCCGCTGTGGATAGGAACTTTCCGATCTGATTTTTTCCGAGGGGAGTTTTCATGTACCAGATTTCATCTGTTGCCGCTCAGGTCGATCGTGTTTGATGGCCAGAAAAAAAGGGCGCCTGTACTTTCTCTAATTCCACATCGCCCCAGCAAAGTTTACGACTTTCGTCTCTTCCTCGGAAGCCAAAATACATAGAAAGAAACCACCAAATGGTTCTTTGCAGGACTTATGGATCTTTGTCACCAAATTATCCGGAGTTAAACAACTTTATATCTTCCTCCTCGTCAGTGAGTGCGCGGGTAGCTTGTGGCTTGTTTCCTTTGCCGTTGTTTACGAGGGTTTTGCGTTTGGCCGCAAGGAACTTCGTTGACTGCGTTTAAGCACATTTCCTGGTTGTTCCCTTTCTGGTTAGATAAAAACGGCCTCGGTTATTCTTATTGCGAACCGGCGTTTTCTCGATGTATCACTTTCACTGAAAGTAAACACAAATTTGAAACTGGCGCCGACAGGACATTATTTGCAGTCTTACATCAAGTACTATGCCGGTCCGAAAACGCAAAAAGACGGACCGCGCGTCGACCAATCAGAATGCAGGAAATCGCAAAGCCATATAATAAAGTACTACACCTTTTGCTGTTCATTAGCCGAAAATATGCATACATTTGCGCGAACAGTTAGACCAATAACGCGAAAATACTTTCAATTACTTCCAAATGACATTCATTTTAGTGTAATTGAAATTCATTAACGATTTTTCCAGAAACACTAACATTCAATTGCATGAACAGGCAATCATTTGCTTCTTTTGCCATTCATTTGAGGAAAATGTACTTTCATTTGAACAGTAATCAATTTCAATAACAGGAACCATCCAATCAAGTGCGCGAATTGACAATCATTTTAGTGTAGTTGGCTAGTAACAAAACGAGCAGGGGACTGGGACCGAGTTTATCAGAATTACTCTAATTCTAAAATGAAGTTCATCACATGATAGAGCATGTTGAAATTAGCATGTGTGCTAAGTTTGACGTGATTCAAGTGAAATCTTGGCTGAATTATAAGCAATTGAAATTTCTTTGTCCCTCCAAAATTTTACAATGAATGTATGTACGTTTTGGAGGGACAACGTTAATAAAACATAGGGCCCCTAACGGCAACTCGTGGATGGTCAGTGAGCTATTTTGGCATACTTTAAATCATGTGACCCATGACGGCATCGTTACATGCCATCATCACCAGTAAGTGAATCGTGGGAAATAATACCATACCTGTGCAAGTTTGGACTGTCTGGTATTAGAAATTAGGGATACGGGCATTTACTTAAAATCGTGTGATGATGTCATTGTTACATCGTTTCCACTAAGTGATTCGTACGTGATTGAAACCACTTAAAAGCCTATACTTATATGCACATACGTGTAGAAAATACTAAATGAACTGTACAGTACAGACTGAGGAAATGGGCATGATACAGTCATTATATAGTAAGTGGCATAGAGCAGATAAAGAAACTCTGGTAGCAGGGAAACAGTGTTCTAGCTATGGAATTTTTAAGGAACCTTTGTTTATTAGGGCCCTAGCTGTTTGTGATAGAAGTATGCAGCCCATGGTTACAAATATTTGGTGATAATGGTCATTTCTGAATCTGTTCTGTCAATGGTACAAGGTGCAGATTGAACGGGTTACTTGTAATACAGAATTACTTCTAAACACAAAAGGGATACATGTAAATTCAAATGTTTCACAGTATATGTATATGAAGTAAAACAAAAACATTGAGTGAAACAATGCTGTATTTGTATTTCCAGGTCCATGTAAGAATACATGTACATGTATGTGCACCAAGTAACTTATACTTACTTATGGCCGACTGTATTAATAGTATAACAATCAAGTCATTTTGGATAAAACAATGGTTTTGGCCCCGGTCACCTCACACTGGTGGCCGTCACAACGAGTTTACTAGGCAAAAAGAAATATTTTTTATTCTCCTGGGAGTTAGTTAACATGGCCAAAGCATGATAAAATTAAAGCCCATGTATGAATAGACCCTTTCAGCTTGCCTGTTTGTTGCCCCATTTCAGACCACGACGTTTCCCTTGGGTAATGCTTTTTTTGTTTTTCTGTATCCCAAGAGGAAACGTACCAATTTCTATAATTAGTGAACAAAGCACTGAATCCTCTTCTCGCCGCCATTTCAGTCAGTTCGCAGGAGGAATGTGCGACATTTCGTGACACATGACAGCGATGACAGCTAATTGACCAATTAGTATTTTCCGTTCAGAATCTGAACGGGAAATGAAAATGTATAAGGGAGGGCTGCAGGCCCTCCTTCTATCTCGTGCCAGTATCCTTTTTTCATTTTCACGCGGCCAAATCATTTTATCACTTCCTTTGCGTTGAAATAACACTGAGGGCCTGTTTCGCAGGCTAGCGGCTTCGCTCGGATCGGTATCAGAACTCGCTCCTCTCGAATCGGAAAAGCGCCAGGTCTGCAGGCTAGTACATTGTAAAAAAAAAACTAACCGTCGACAGGGGTGCTCACTAATTTATGGTTCTTTTGGGCTAATCGCTAAACAACAGAAATATAATGGCATGCTCCTTAAATATGTTTTTTAAATTAATCCAAACCCTTACTCTACATAAAAAAAACGTAAACGTCAACAATGGCTGCTCAGTAACTTAGGGTTGTCTAGGGCTAATCACTAAATAACAGAAATATAAATGTATTTTCTAACGATTTGGAATGCACATCGGTGTGCGTACGTTGCGTTAAGGCGTTGCCAGTGCCATGGTGTTATGATATACCTTGGGGGAGGGCCTGAATGGGGTTAACTGACTACTGACAAACGGCCTTAAAAATAACTGACAACTGACAAATGACTATTTTTTTACTGACAACTGACAACCAAAAATGAACTGACAACTGACAAATTTGGTTTTTGTGGGTCAAACATTGTAAATTTTCTCTAGTAATGATTAATTAGGGCTAACTGACAACTGACAAATGGCCAAAATTTTAACTGACAACTGACATGTAGACCCCCCCATTGAGACCCTCTTGGGGAATAAGGAGCAGTATATAATGAGTTGTTTAGTTAGTTGATACCACTCGAAGGTGTCTCTAGCTATCTTTCATATTGTTTAAAAAATATTGTTACGTTCTTCGCACTATATGTAAACTGATAGCAATAAACGAGATGCCCATCCTGTAATAACTTGTTTTTACATGTGTCATGTAAAATAGTTTGAAAATTATTTGTATTCGTTCCTGTGAACTGATCCAAACCCTTACCCCACATAAAAAAATCCTAACCATCAACAAAAATTGCTCACTAATTTATGTTTTTTTAGGGCTAATCAAAATCACTAAACAACACAGAAATATAATGTTTCTTAAAATAAATGTTACTGTGAACTAATCCAAATCATACATTAAAAAACCCTAACATCACGTACAATGTAAGTTCCCTTTTTAGAATCTTGAAAAAATTACCTACATGTAGTTGACATTTTTTTTGAATAAAACATTACCTGAAACATAAACATCAAATTGACCTAGGTTGAATCAATTTTGGTAAGCATTGGGGGGACTCAAGCCGGTTACAACGGGTAGGCACTGTGACTAAGTTATCACTCTCAGGGGTGGATCCAGGGTAGTTTATGTGATTTCCGTAAACTACTCAACTTTTTTCAAACCTCTAAATTTTAGGTAGTTTATTACTAGGAGGGGTGGGGTGGGTGGGGTATGAGTTGATTGGTCTGTCAGGGTAAACTACTCAAACCAAACCCTGGATCCACCCCTGACTCTAGTATACCTAACCGGTAGTGAATGCTGCTCCGCTCAGTTAAGGAAGTGTATTAGAAGAGAACCTACAGTAGCACTTTGGCTTCAGGAAAAATAGATTACTGGGTGATAAAAATGCAAAGGTGTTAGATGAATATATTTTGAAGTTTTGGGGCTATCGTGTGACTGAATCCTGTTGAGCTGTGGTGTGTAACTCAAAAGTTGTCAATATTTATTTTCATTTTGTCCTGACATATCAACGATCTCTCGGTAAATTCCCTAAGCCTACCAATTCCCAACATTTTCTTAAGATTCCCGGCACAACAAACTGCTGTTCTCCCAGGTGAAGTTTAAACACCGGATATCAACTGTAATTGAGAATGTAATTGTAAATGCTAATTGTATTTTGAACAGGCTGCTTTACTTTATCGAAGCCAATAGAAGTAAATTATTTGCTACTCACCATCTTGATAACAGGAGAGATCTTTTTCTTTGGAAACTGATAGTTCACACAGAGTTAGAAAGAGTTCGCCTACACGTCAACAAATTCATGATTACACAAGGATTGCATACACAGAAATGCATTAAAGAACGGTTGAACGTAGTTAACTGAAACAATGCAGACTCCACCTCGTGTAATGTAATAATCAGATCCGTGCAAAGCAGTGTGGTAAAAAAAAAGACAATAGAATGATGCATTGTGGTAAAAAAAAGAAATCGAGATTTGGACCTGCTTACAGATTAGAACTGCTGCCTTGCTCGCTCGCTTCAGGCTCGCTCGCTGCGGCAGCAATTATTTTGAACCAGTATGATAAAGACTCATATGGTGGAGAACCTTGTGGATTCTTGAATAATAATCTAAACCATTACAACATACTTTCAGCTAGTGTCTTTGTGTCTGCACTTGTGTACCTAGACCATTGTGTAATTTGCCCATACTCACACATTGAGTGAGGAACAGATACGTACTGGCATGTTTTATTTTGTACCATATACTGACTTCGATAGTAATGTCTAATGAAAGTAATCATAATTGCGTTCGACGAAGGAGAACGCATCCTAATCTTGCAGTGGATTCCCTGTGGTCATGTGTGGGGCTACCTGTGCTTTCCCAAGCGAAAGAAATCGAAATTCGTGTCCTTCTACGCTAAATAATAAGCAATAGACAAGAATTATTGGTGAATACTGGTAGCTCCGAGTACCCGGCCATGCTTTTAATTACTCATAATAGTTAAACATCAATTGATCGAACATTGTCAAGTACAACACATATGGAGGGGGATTCTGGACAAAAATGCAATTTGATCGTTCATGATATCATAATTTTCGTACTACAAGTCATTAGATCGTACTGCAATGCCATTAGATCGTACTACAACGCCATTAGATCGTACTGCAACGCCATTAGATCGTACTACCGAATGCCATTAGATCGTACTACAATGCCATTAGATCGTACTACGATGCCATTAGATCGTATTACAATGCCATTAGATCGTACTACAATGCCATTAGATCGTACTACAATGCCATTAGATCGTACTACAATGCCATTAGATCGTACTCCAATGCCATTAGATCGTACTACAATGCCATTAGATCGTACTACAATGCCATTAGATCGTATTACAACGCCATTAGATCGTACTACAATGCCATTAGATCGTACTACAATGCCATTAGATCGTATTACAACGCCATTAGATCGTACTACAATGCCATTAGATCGTACTACAATGCCATAAATAGATCGTACTACAATGCCATTAGATCGTACTACAATGCCATTAGATCGTACTACAATGCCATTAGTCGATTAGATCGTATTACAACGCCATTAGATCGTATTACAACGCCATTAGATCGTACTACAATGCCATTAGATCGTACTACAATGCCATTAGATCGTACTGCAATGCCATTAGATCGTACTTAACAATGCCATTAGATCGTACTACAATGCCATTAGATCGTACTGCAATGCCATTAGATCGTACTACAATGCCATTAGATCGTATTACAACGCCATTAGATCGTACTACAATGCCATTAGATCGTACTACAATGCCATTAGATCGTACTGTAATGCCATACTACCTACTCTTAGGAAACAGCATTTGATCGTACTTGTCATTCGATCGTACTCGCGATTTGATTCGATCGGCAGGCTCAATTTGAGTCAGCGGCTATATTATCGCACTTCGGCCATCTTGGATTGAAAGCGAGGCTACCGGGTTGTCGGTTACGAAGAGGTTACTATTTGCTCTGTGTGGATGAAAAAGCTACTTCATCTCCACTTCTGTTATTCTAATTGTACAAATAATAGCCAGAAAAGAAGATCCAGGGATTCTTTTCACATATTTGATTCCAATAAACAGCTGAGAAAGCGATGGAATTTGAAAATACGCGGAGATGTCGACCCACGCTTCAGACTTCAGTTCTGGCTTCGATAAATATCCAGAGGCAGAGTGAGTAAAAAAACATAATTAATACTTCTTCGTTTAAAGTGCGACAGGTTCCCTCAGACTCACAGCTAGCAGCGGTCTCTACAGGTAAAATAAGAAGAGAGAAACCTCGCCTAGCAGGGCGAAATTTATCAGGAACATGTTAAGTTATTGTTATACACATGCACCTGTGAGCCACCACTATTATTATATTTTGATAATTCTTAATGCACGTGTACATGGCACTATTTCATTTAGATGCGACGTTGATCGTTATTTTTCATTTTACGAATAAGACTTGTGTACTTTGCACACCACTAATAATAAATTGGCACTAATTTTGAAAAAGTGTCATGACCATCTGTACGAAAATGTTAATGTTGAATAATAAATTTTGTGTAAAATATATATCATGTATTTGTACTGAATCAAAGTGAAATATTTTGGGAGGTTTTATTAGAATGGTTATGGGTGTTATGAAATTATATTTATCACTGTAAAATTTCTGGTATGAAATGAAGGCTTATTTATTAGTGTTTTTTTTTAGGAACTTATACATAGAAACAGGCACTTCCTGCTATTTGTCGCTAAGTCTTTCCAGTTAATCTGGGATTTTCATGTGTGATTTTCTTAGTAATACCATGATCACCTCAGTTGTTATTTGTTTGTTCAGGGACATTTAAACTCTAAATTCCCTCAGCAGCATGGATACTTGTTCTAATTTTCCGTTTTGGCATGCAAGAATGAAACTTAGAAGGGAATGCATGCTGACAAGGGTTACGGCAGGTCATTGTAAAAATTAGCCCCTAGCAGGGTGCAATGCCTGTCAACCCTACCTATTTTATGGCTCAAGAAAGATCTTCCCTTCATTTGTCAAACACACTTCTTCTATACATGAGATAATTATACTTAAAACCACAAACATGACATGATTAAACTCCATGCATGCATCAGCTCCTTGAGTATTTAGTCCAGTTCAACCAATGGTGCTGAATCAAGCATAATAACAAAATGTTAAAAAAAAATCAACTTAGCCTCCTCCACAGGCAACTCTAATATTTGCTCATCCCTCTCTTACCACAGGAAATCTGGTTTCACATCTTTTTCTCTCTTTTTCCCCCAATTATAATTAGGAGTTGCCTGTGGAGGAGGCTAAACTCAACTATGGTATCTTTAGTTTAGGCAGAGAAAAACTAAAGTTCTCCAAGATTCGTTTCATTAGTCGGTGATAATAGTATTACAAAGTGATAGCATGACATTTCAGGAAATTAGCTAGTGATTAAATTTCCCCTCGAGCCTTGGGAGGATTTATGCAAATTCTCCCTAATCCCCCTCGGCCATAAATCCTCCCTTTGCTCTTGGGGGAGATTTGATAACTAATTTCCCTTATGCCATGCTACAAATATTACTTATAATAATATTTTGGAGTTTAGACTGATTTTACTTACCAGTAACCTGACTGCTAGGTCTATTCGATTTTATTAAACAGGTTAAAAAAAATCTGCTCAATCTGCAAATAAATTGAAATCAAGCTATCCTCCATAATTTCTGTAGCTTGGCTTGGAAAAGAAATAATATTAATTATAATAAATTGATAAAAAGGATGTAAATGATGTTTGAGTACCCATGCATCCAGCTAGCTACATGTAGGTTATAAAAAAATATAGTTGCATGCAATGATTATGGCAGAAGTATATAATTGTACAAAATGTTATAATATACCAAAACAGACAAATGAGACAGTGTTAGGGTCTGTCAGTATTTATTAACATAATAAAAATTATTATTTACATGATTGAAAAATAATATTAATAGTGATACAAATGCAGGATGGTATATTGCTAGTATGGCTGCTCCCCCCTTAAGCACAAGATAGTTGGTTTAGAAAATAGGTACTGCCAGACTCCAACCTAATCAGCTGATTCTGAACATCTAGATTCATATTAATAGAATTATTATTATTTACTTCAATTATAAATTATGGAAATTAAAATATTTGTACAAAGTTTGAAAACTAAAGTTAGGTGATTTAAAAAAAATTAGGTAGTCATTTTTGCATTTTATATTCCCATTATTAGCACTGTCATCAACATCAATATTGTTTTGAATTAATATCATCACTAGTAACATTTCCATTGTCGCTATCAGGCATTGTACATTGTCAAATGACCAATATCTCATTTTCTCTACGGGTAATTTTGGTTAATTTCCGAGTATTGTTGATAATGGCCCAACATTGCAAGCCAGTTACTGTCATTATCATCATTTCAATTACATACAAGCATACACTATATACATATTTAATGATATAATTTATCATTAAACAGAACGCAAAATTTACGTAACAGAAACAGGGTTATAGTGCCACGCTTCAATAGCTATTACATGAAGAATTCGATAGCACATAGAGCGGCAATTGTGTGGAACCTGCTCACTCCTGACTTACCGGAGACCACTAATGTAAAGAACTTTACCAGTATGGCTAGTAAATCACAGGCCCTGCATAATTTAGATTTTGGAGCTGAATCACCGCAAACTGCCCCTCACAAGAACGATTATTATAAATATTACTGAATTATTAGTTTTAAAATAGATGATTAATAACTTAATGTAAAATTTGAATATAGTTAACTAGTTTATTTTAGTATTATACACGACCCCACAAGCGGCAACGCTTTAATCTTTTATCGTGTTTAAATAAAAGTTATTGTATTGTATTGTATTGTATCAGGACCCATTATGTATATATGATATAGTTACAGTACCAATGCAATATTATCAGCCATCCATGCAAGTGAACCCTTTTGGTTCATTAATAATGCATTTTCTGAAATCCTCATACAAACCTTCTAAAAACCTACCCCAAAATGTTCCAAAAGCTCTTACCATTTCCAACCCAAAAGAATGAGTACACCCGAGCTATAAATTATGAATGATTTTTCACAGGTTTTCAAGTGATCATTTGAAGTGGCAGGGTATTCTGCATTGAGGTTTCTCTCTCTTGATTTTACCTGTAGAAAATGGACTTGTACTTTCTTTGAGTCTGGGGGAACCTGTCACACTTATTTTAGTGAAGAAGTATTTGTAATCAGCTGATTTTTTTTTACTCACTCTGGATATTTATCGAAGCCTGGAGTGTGGGCCGACATATCCGCGTATTTTCAAATTCCATCGCTTTCTCGGCTGTTCATTAGAGGCAAATATGTGAAAAGAATCCCTAGATCTTCTTTTCTGGCTATTATTTGTACAATTGGAATAACAGAAGTGGAGATAAAGTAGCTTTTTCATCCAAACTCGCGACCAACGAAAGAGCAAATAGTAACCTCTACGTAACCGACAACCCGGTAGCCTCGCTTTCAATCCAAGATGGCCGAAGTGCGATAATATAGCCGCTGACTCAAATTGAGCCTGCCGATCGAAAGTACGATCAAATCGCGAGTACGATCGAATGACAAGTACGATCAAATGCTGTTTCCTAAGAGTAGGTAGTATAGCATTACATTACGATCTAATGGCATTGTAGTACGATCTAATGGCATTGTAGTACGATCTAATGGCATTGTAGTACGATCTAATGGCATTGTAATACGATCTAATGGCATTGTAGTACGATCTAATGGCATTGTAGTACGATCTAATGGCATTGTAGTACGATCTAATGGCATTGTAATACGATCTAATGGCATTGTAGTACGATCTAATGGCATTGTAGTACGATCTAATGGCATTGTAATACGATCTAATGGCATTGTAGTACGATCTAATGGCATTGTAGTACGATCTAATGGCATTGTAGTACGATCTAATGGCATTGTAGTACGATCTAATGGCATTGTAGTACGATCTAATGGCATTGTAGTACGATCTAATGGCATTGTAATACGATCTAATGGCATTGTAGTACGATCTAATGGCATTGTAGTACGATCTAATGGCATTGTAGTACGATCTAATGGCATTGTAGTACGATCTAATGGCATTGTAGTACGATCTAATGGCATTGTAGTACGATCTAATGGCATTGTAATACGATCTAATGGCATTGTAGTACGATCTAATGGCATTGTAGTACGATCTAATGGCATTGTAATACGATCTAATGGAGGCCTACTCTGGGTCCTTAGGTCGCCGCGATGAAGTGCGACATTGAGCGACTTAAGGCGACATAAGCATTTTTTTACAAAAAACAATGAAATATTCGGCGACACTGGGCGTTATAAGGCGACATTGGGCATTATAAGGCGACATTGGGCATTATAAGGCGACATTAGGCAATACAAGGCAACATTAGGTGATAGAAGGCAATGTAGGGCAACATTAGTTTGTAAAATAAGGTGACAGTGTGGCTTTTACCATGTCACATACATAAGGTGACATTCATTGACCATACATTGTACTGTATATCTAAAATACTACTACTACTTGTGAGTTTTTGATTGAAAGCATTTCAATTAGAAAGATTAATTTTAATCAAAAATGCCAGTATGCATGTTTTCCATATAAAATTTAAATTAAATAAACATGAACAAGTACATATTGACTACATGTATAACACATAAACTAATGTGTGTAATATTTTTAACCCATGGTAACATGCAGCAAATTTGAGATATTAAGATATTAAATTTCAAATGTTTTAATATTGACCAATTGGGTTAGTGACTCATTTGTTTTTACTTTAAATGCCTCCATGAATGGCTCTTTGAGTTTTGAAAACAAAGTAATTGGTTTGGTTTTGCGTTTGCTTATATTTTCTATTGGCTTTGAGAAATGTTTTGTAATTAATTATCAGCCAATCAAGTTCTAAACTAAAACCAAATGCAATCACGCCGTCTAGTGAGAGTTATCCACGATTGCATTTACTTTTCCTCGTGACTGGTTCTTGAAAGTAAAACCAATCATGAATTACTTCAGTTCCTGATTGGCTAATTGCATTTTCACTTGCTCCTGTGATTGGATCTGTAAGTACTTTGGCTTTAGTTTTATGACACTCAATTGAAAACTGCTCTAAAAAAATATTAAGTTGGTTTTGGTTTTAGAGCAGTTTTCAGCTGAGTGTCATAAAACCAGAAAACATCAATGAACCAATCACAAACATGGGGCATTTGCATAGCTGACCACATATGTTGGAACAGGGGCGGGAAGGTGTCGAATAACAACTTAAATATTGTATAAGAATAAGTCTTGAGCTTCTTTAATAATAAGTTACTTTATTTGATTTCGAGACAAAAATAAAGCTTGAGAGTTGAGTACTCTGAATGCATGCATTTATTGTTGTAATAACTTAATATTATGTACCGATAAAAAAAACACTTATGAATTTGAGTTTAGATAGGTTTCAAAGGCAAAGACACAAATTTATACAATGTAGCTTTATTTATATATTTAAGCTTCTTATATCTTGTAAAATTAAGAAAGGATGCGTTGGTTTTGTTTACACTTAAGCTTATTAAGTCTTAACTTACAGACACGGATTTACAAATTTAAAATAAAAACAAATGAAATAACAAGTTTACACAAAGAAGTTGGAATTGTTACCTTCATTTGTGTCATGGAAAATACCAGAAACGTTTGTGCAAAAGTCGTACAAATTCCCAATGCCTCCATAATTGATCTTGGTGAGCCAGCACTTTGCTTTATAAACCAGTTCAGCGGTCGACTTCCGCTAAAATGGTAGGTACTTCATATATGGTCTATTATATGTCTTCTATATAGTGCAAGACTGTTTTATATAAAGAAGACGCAATAATAGACCATATATGAAGTACCTAGGCTTTTTCAAAGTTGCCCACGGCTTTCTTGACCAGCGGATAGTCTACTGTACATGTAGTTGTACTGGAACCATTTACTTCACGTAAAAGCACGAAGTTCTAAACGGAAGTTGCAAAAGAACTAGGGCCCCAAAAATGAAGCCATCATCGATTTGGATGCAACCGGACAATTTCAGGTAGATGCATATTTCTACATACAGTATACTGCAGTCGACATGTCATTGTCAATTTATTCAAGATTTTAATTTTTTGTGTCCTACTCATAGCTATTCCTATTATGTTATAAAATTCCTGGCTTTCATTCATTTTAACTTGAGGTAGAGATGTGTGTGTTATAAACTTCAACTAGTGATAAATAATGATCAAGGGGGATTTTGGCAGACATGTTGGATAAATTATAATAATTACCTTGATATGTTCACTATTCATAAAAGTATGATTATGTAAGTACTAAAGGGCACTGAACTACAACATGGGTAGCAAATACAGATGAAAGTTGATTATCCATGCTAAAAATAACTTTATGTACAGCTTAATTTTGGAGTCTAATGAACTTGTGCATTGGACAATGCAACAGAGTTGAAGAAAAGCATTAGCAATCCCAAGGAACCTTTTTGGATCGATACTTGTTCGTTCACATCTCCATTATATTACAGTAAAACAATAGGCCGACACAGATTGAGAATTCCGAATGGCACGCGTAATCCAATCACAAAGCGAGGATTTCTCTGATGCTGTCAGCAAACAACTGTACAGGATTTGAATGTGCATATTACTATTTTTTTTAAATTTATGTTCACAACCTCAGTGCTCAGTGAAACAGTTACCTAGTGCAGCTAGCCCTTCCTTTAATTGTCCTGCATGTCATCTTATGTACATTGTACTAAACCTGTCTGAGAATACCCTAGCATCCAATAACCCCTACCTATAATGAACACAACCATGACAATACACTTCCAATCATCCCAATACCTTTCCCAATACCAATCCCTCGGGTACAAATCCCTTTTATGGTATAGATCCTTGTTTAGATTATTATTAGCTGTGCATAGACACATTAACATAATTAGTTACAGTTCTTTTTAGTCGGTCGTATAGGCAAATGTGTACCTTATGGGGTTCTCAACTATGAAGAGCAATTGTGAAATTTACTGGGGTAAGGTATGTAAGGGCAGTGGGACCTCGGGGTGGGGGGCGGGGGGTGGTAAGGTTTAGTCACTACAACTGATATACAATGTAGGTGTAGAGATACATAAATTTGTATTCATTAATAGTTATTAAAAACAAAAACACTTACAGTCTAAACATAGTTTTATAATAACCAGTTATTTAAGCTAAATGTGTAATCTGATATTATATCATAAGCCAATATAGGGCGATGTAAGGCGATATAAGGCGATATAAGGCGATATAAGGCGACATTGGGCGACATAAGGCGACCTAAGGACCCAGAGTAGGCCTTAATGGCATTGTAGTACGATCTAATGGCATTGTAGTACGATCTAATGGCATTGTAATACGATCTAATGGCATTGTAATACGATCTAATGGCATTGTAGTACGATCTAATGGCATTGTAGTACGATCTAATGACATTGCAGTACGATCTAATGGCATTGTAGTACGATCTAATGGCATTGAAAATTATGATATCATGAACGATCAATTGCATTTTTGTCCAGAATCCCCCTCCATAAACACAAGTTTATGGTATTTACTCTAAGAGATATATATACTATATATATAGTTTAGAATTATATGTATGGGTGTTAAGAAATTTATCGAGTTTCGTCAGGGAGGCCAGAAAAAGCCCACCTCGGCAAAAAAAACCTGTGGGGAAACACCAGTGTGGGAAATCTGGATTGGGCCAGACGCAAACTCAGTCCCCCCAATAAGGACGAAAAATTGGTACAAGTTTAAACACCCATATACTTTGAGTAACTGGTACTAGCAAGTCCTTCGACGTTAAGTTGATGTATCTTCTCTTTGGTGCACGTACGATCAGCAGATGACGACATAACCAAGTCGAGAAGGTAGTCGTGCGCGTAGAACAGGGTCAATCAATCAATAAGCCGATTCTCTCCAAATGCCGGCATTTGCTATATCTAAAAATAAACAAATAGAACGCGTGTGGTAAAAAATAAGAAATATATAAATTAAACGATATACCACTAAATAGGTATATCTCTTTCTTTCTTTTATTATTTTGTTGAATGTCAGTAAGTAATTTGACCAATCCTCGTCGACCTCGACCTAAGTGGGAGGAATCAATGAGGCAAAGAGCCTGTACCTCCTAAATGTAAGGCCATCTCAATAATTCAGTTGACAGACCACCCAGTCCTTATCGACCTCAACCTAAGTGGGAGGAATCAATAAGGCAAAACGCCTGCACTTCTTAAATGGAAGGGCTGTTAAATGCGGTTTATCTCAACTATATGGAAGGAGTAGCATAACCAAAATTAATAAAAAATAAAAATTAAGTTGAAGCCTGGTCAGGTCGTACTGGAGCGAGAGTGAGAAATGAACGCATTTCACAATATTTAAGGCATATGACATGGCTCATTAGTCAGCCAAAATAGACTAATGAGCAAGTGAATGCCATTGGCTAAAGTGTAGAAAACCATTATCTCCTATACTGCGTAGCGGAGATAATTTCTAGTCATGTATGTTTGTATTTTTTGAATAAATTATCTCGGCCAGGGAACTGGTAACTACACGATGCTCGGAGCAAATTAAAACCGCCATGTGAACGTCGAGTAAATATCTTATTTTCCCAATCCAATGCAATAATGTTTAAAAAGTTAGCAAGTAAAGTGTGTGTGTAGCATTTGACGAAGTCTGATGTCCAAACTATATCAAGTCAAACACGGTCTGTCAAAATTTGTGCTGAACAATCCAGTAATGTACTGATCAAATTGAAACATCAACACCCCCCCCCCCCCCCCCCCCCTCCCGTTTTCGTGCCCGGGAAGTAGGGAATGTGACATCTGTAGCTATCATTGGGGTGAGGAATTTGACACTGGATGGGAGTGTTGGGTGGGAGGAAATGTGAACAAGTTGTCTCGATTTCATGTTATGTGCTGTGTGATTTTCCTCGATCGAAATCATGGTAGAATTGGAGTGGGGAGGTCACTTTAGACGACTTCAAAGGACACAAAATTCTGCTTTTGTAAGCGACTGGCTTAAAAACTCCAAAAGCTTTGTGCGGTATTTGAAGGTATTAAAATATAAATGTACATTGCCTACGAATATTTAAACTGTCTGTTAAAAACATAAATGCAGTGTCACAGCTAGTACTTATATGTCCTGGGGGTAGGGGCAGTCCTTAAGCAACTTCACTGGCTGCCAGTAGAAGAAAGAATTATTTAAAAAATATTATTTCTTACATATAAAGCACTTAATAACCAGGCTCCTCTTTATATCAGAGATATGTTAGATATTGATATTCCTGTTCGTATGCTTAGGTCGTCCTCTAAGTGTCTTTTGAAAGTTACTACTTGCAATCTTCAGTAAGAGTTATGGCGATAGAGCTTATTCAGTCGCTCCACCAAGACTGTGGAATGAATTTCCACTTCATATTAGATTAAGTTCATCGTTAGTCAGTTTTAAATCTAGTTTAAAGACATTTTTATTTAATCGAGTTTTTAATTGATATTGTCTACTACTATTAGTCTGAAGTTAATAACATTTTTACATTATTCATATTTTTTATAATAATTAGTAGGGTTTTTATATCATAAATTGTAAATCATAAAGTTGTATATATATTATGTTAAGCTTATAAATTGTAAAGCGCCATAGAACTTTTTAGGATTATGGCGCTCTAGAAGTTCACAAATTCAGGCAAAGAGTTAATCTATAGCGAGACTTTGATATGCCAAGGAACTGGAATATCAACACAGTACAAGGTGAGGGAACTGATTTAAAGTACTGAGTTTATTGCTGTGTTCCCTAATCGATAAATCCACACTTAATTTCTAACAGGACCCGAAACACCAGGACCCAGCTACTAACATTGACCATAAATTATTCCGCTGCAACTAACAATGGCACTCAATATTCTGCAGCCAACCTTGTTCTCACTTGAAAAATGTGAATGCTCTATCTACATGTATCTATCTACCGGTAGTGCAGTAACACGCCACAGGGGAATGTTTTGTTCTAGTTGGTATATTTAGCTTATCCATGAACATAGTATGCGAAGTACTCGAGATTACGGAGGACAAATACAGGATCGAAAAAATCTCTAAACTTCAAAGAAAACTCCGATGGAGACAATGTTTTTGTCAGAACTTGATATTGAAGAACTCGTGTACAAATTAAACAAACTACGAGTGCAAAGTACACAGGTAAATGTTGTGATCATCAACCGGCTAACGAGAGAGTAGACACGAGAAGCTCTTTTGTCCACACTTATTCCTTTCAGTTCTTGCTTTCAACACTTGCCGCGATAAGCTTTGATTGACACCGTTTCAGCCAATCATTTACCCCGTCCGCTGGTGGACGGGGATCTAAACCAGGGGTTTTCGGGCTTCTGCTTCTCCCCCTCCCCCCTCCATTTGTCATTCGATCCCAGGTCTCAATCACGCTCGGCCAATATGGCGGCCGCTTCGATGAACCGTTTGCTGAGCGAAAAAAACACCATCTACCGTCTGAAAGCAGGCTACCGAGCCATAAACCGAGCCAATGAGAAAAAAAATTTGGAGTTTCAAAAATGGCCCTGCATTCTGTAATTGCTCCAAAGAATGGTGCACTTTATAGTTTCAACTCACCGGTATAAACGCTGGGAAATTATCTGCGATCTTGGTTTAATTCGGTCCAGTATACGCCATCTTTGAGTTTGATGTCACGACACGGACGTACAAAATCGGCTGACTCCACAAAATGTAAGAACCTGAGTGAAACATTCTCTTCTCTCGTAAATCCCGAACGAATGTTTGTATTTGTTGTAGTGGTCATTTCGGAATATTTACCTTTAACAATACGGCCAAATCCTTTCGTAGCGTCTTTTCCGATTAATTGCAAACTTGGGCGCGTAAGATAAACTCCGTCAATATATATTCTGGAAATCGAACACTATGATTCGAAAAGCCAACGGAGAGTCCCCGATGTACACAGAAAAAACCGATCTACACAACCACAAAACTATGAATAAATTAGCTTGGACCACTAAACCCAATAACCCGTGTTCTGCGCTTGCGCGCATCCACGAGTTAATAAAAGAGTTTGTATGGGAAAATTGACATATTTGATGTCTTCTAGCATCGTCAATATTGAGCCAAAGTTCACCAAACTTTCCAGACTAGCTAAGTTTGATCTGTTCTTTTGGAAAATAGTGCTCTCTTTGACTAGTAATTAATTGAATTAGTTTTACTGACTCGGTTCCAGTCCCCCGCTCGTTTTGTTACCGGCTAATTAACACGGAAACGACATTCTAGCACTACACAGCACTATACAGTACTACACAGCGCTACACAGCGCTATAGAGCACTATACTGCACTATACAGTACTACACAGCGCTATACAGTACTACACAGCGCTATAAAGTACGTATTGCACTACACAGCACTATACAGTACTATTCACCGCTATACAGCACTATACTGCACTACACAGCACTACACAGTAACACCGCTATACAGCACTATAATGCGCTATACAGCGCAATACAGAGGTTAATGACGCTGTAACCGGTCTATAGTGCTGTATAGCGGTGTGTAGTTCTACATAGTGCTGTATAGTGCAGTATAGTATAGTTAATACTATACATATCACAGGACATAATAATCGGCATAGATGAAGTACCTACCCCCTTTCTTGCCTGTGTGGCATGCACGGCAGTGTTGTATTTCAGTAGTGAAATGGCTACCAGTTAATATGTCGACCTTCAGGATTTTAGCACGGTACTTAGTACTGTTCTGTCTGCTGGCTTGCTTCGGTTGTGCCGGTGATGCCACGACAAGTAGTTTGCAGTGGAACTGGAATTGGCTTGACTGGCTTCTTACAAAATGTGAATTGTGTCTTCGGATGTATTTATACTTCGTATTCTTTCACAATTTACCCGACGCTGTTAGGGATTACCAAACTAGAGGTTAGTACCTTTCCATACTTTTGCTTTTTTTACTATATTCATTTGCCCGACGTAACTAATCGATAAATCTATTACTCGATAAAATCGATAATAGTCGATATATCATTAATGTCTATCGATTTTATCGATCATTCTTTAAATACAGCTAAATATAGCTTAGGCATGTTCTTATTCAAGTCGGGTGCTGTGGTGCATTTCATTTACAATTCTTGGTTTGACTCGGTTTGACCGTTATGCATCAATCAGCGGCTTCCCCCTGGGGCCGACCCCCGGAGACCCTGGGGGATTTGTCCAAACACCCATTCAAACCTCATCTAATCCCCCTGGGTATGGGGCAGGAGAATTTTGACAAATCCCCTCCCTCTGGGGCAAATATAATGGGTCCCTGTAATATACGTTAACAAATATCAGTTACATATCACCTATAGATCTTTGCAGTAGTAGCACACAAATGATAGCAGTTGCTCGCCCCTCTTCTTGCTAATCTTTACACAGGGGCCATGGTACCAGATGAAGCAGCTGGGCCCTCGTTTGTCACACTGGATCATCAGTGAAACTATAGAAGATCACAATGACCTTTTAATGTATATAATGTTACACGTTGATGCAAAATGCAGTAATAGGTATTTATGTTTTAAAAGACCATTTTCGGACAGTTTTAATACCCTTCTTCTGGACCTCTACAAAAACACCACGTCTCATCATCATCATGCTGCTCGTCTGGCACAGCAGTCTTGGCTCTTGCTTCTTTGTAAGGAATAGAAAAGAAATCAATCGACACTAGTGTTTTGAAAGACAACTGAAATACTGTGTGATTGTTGTACAGACCTGTCATTTGAAATCTACTGAAATCTACAAAAGCCATATTCAAACCAAAGTCAAAGACCTCGTGAGCGGAAATGGCGCGAAGCTCGAAGAACATTCGGGAATAACGGATTGGGTAAACCGCTGACCTGATATTACAAATCCCCAGGGTCCGTCCCCTGGGTTAAACCACCGGTAGCAAAAGTGTTGTTTCCCCCCACACCCTCGGGCAACATGGAGCTGACAAATCGTGACAAATGCCCCTGAGTTCCCGTGGGTTCTCCGGGGGTCGGACCCAAGGGGAAGCCGCTGATTGATGCATTAGAGAGATGAAGGCATAAACTGTGCTTAGAGATGTAGTTTGTGATCACAAACACACAACAAACCTGAACAAACGGATTGTCAACTTTGACCGGGTCCACCCACAAAATCAAACTGGGCGAATATTCGAGCTTCACAGAGGTTATGGATACTGGAAGGCAATGAAGCGGAGATGTGTATACATGAAGAGGAGAAGCGTCACGCGAAGAAAGCGTTTCGCCAGTCACGCTTCGGGGGTTTTGGCCTATAAACTGAGACGAAAGAACCTATAAACCGGGGTACTGTCTGATTGTCTAATTACAGTTTAAAGGACTAGCCGAAGTTAGTGCACTATAAAACATGTGGTATATGTGTATATGGCCCACTGATTTTACTAACGCAAATAATGATTGGCCGATGGTATTTTAATCTACCCCTCACTTGATGGATTACCGATAATAATTGATTGATCAGGCATTAAAAAGTTGTGACCATCGATTTTTTTATCGATTATCGATAGTAATTGGTATTAATCAGCTAATTATATTGATTAATATCAATTTATCAATTAGCTTTCTTATGATCGATTTTGATGGATTAGTTACGTCGGGTACTTTGCTGAAGTTTATAAAAGACTGCAGTCAGACAATGTGACTCTTAGTCTTTACGAGCGAAGAACTGTTGGTAGTGAAGTCATTCACATCTATTATGAAGTTAAATCTTGCCAACAACTTTCTCTAATGTGCTGATATTCATACAGACTATAGAATAATGAATAAGCTACATGTACGTATTCAGCTGGTTCATTTTTCAAAGAAGTTACCTTGTAAATATTATGCACCTATCAGCGGCCATCTCCTGAGGGGGGGGGAGACTTTGTCAAAGATCCTTTGCCAACATTGTGATTTCTCCCACCCTCTAGGGAAAGATGACCAGTAAAAGATAGGAATTTCCCCCTCCCCCCTGGGGCACCAAATATTCAGTTTAATATATAATAATTTTTTTGACAACAAATCTAGAATATTGGCACAAAATGTTGCTTAATGTATATAGAGGATATTACACGGTGGTGAGAAGATATGAAGTTTTCGACTCGAGAGGATAAACTTTATATCTTCAAACCACCATGTAATTTTCTTTTTACTATATGGACAATTAAACTGCTCTATTTACTCATTTTACTCACTGTTGCCTTTCTGTCAGTACAAACCTCTTCGTAATCTTTCTAAGCTGTTCTGGGGAGTTTCATCAGGGTTAGTCTCCTTGTTGCAGTCGAGAAAATCTTTAGAGTTTTAAATCGTATTTGGCTTTTTGTGCTCAGAATAATCATTGTCATGCAGCTCATTTAAGCTGTTTACATCTTCCTCTGTGATTTTCACAAACCTACTGCCATCTTGTAGTGCAAACGGCGGCAAACGTGACGTCATCGATATTTTCACTAATGAGGATATGGAAAATACGCTACTCAGTACCCGGATGTAGTTTCGTATGAGTTCTATGAGTGGTGTATTTCTCAGTAAAACACTATCGTCCATATAATAAGGAAGACAAATGTTTCTAGAACATTCAGTTATAATTATCTAAAGTGTCAAGGAAGCATGAACCAAGATGCGAATGGTTGAACTCACTCCAACCCCCATGTTTATAACCCCTGACCTGGCCTCTCTTTCTGCCGCTCCGTAGACTTGATATACATGTAGCTTTGCATACCTTTGACATATCTCCCCATGCCACAGGGACTTCTAACTTAATGCACAAACATTTTACTATGTATTTAACACACATACTCTCCGAATCCCAATCTACAGTCAATTTTCTTCCTTCTTATATTCCTACACGTGGTCTCGTCCCACGTGGAGACTAAGCCCACATATGCTCGTGTAAAAAAGGGTCCCGTACGTTAGAACTCTCTGTACCCATGCTCCAGACTTCCGTAATCCTTCCGAGTAACATATCAGCAAGGTTGCATAAAAAGAACACTCGGAGCTCATGCAGAGTTTTCAGTTGCTAAGCTTAGGTTTAGAGCTCGACTCTAAACCTAAGACTTTAATTGTGACGTTTATACAAAGTCCCCTGTATTCTCCGTGGGGTAATTAAGGTTCGAAGGTCTATACAAATCCCCCATATTTTCCTGTCCCCCTGGGAAAGATTATTTACCAAATCTGGTAACATGTTGCATGGCAGAGCGCAGCAAAGGAACTGCAGGTAGTTCACACACTTGAAAAGTAATGATTCAATATATTGTTGTTCCACTGTTTTACAAATGTAGCATCATTTCGGGATCATCCCCAGTGGTATCTAATTTCTAACTACATGTAAGTTCGATGTGTTCTTTCTTGTAGTGAGGTACAATGTACATGTAAATCATTTAAAAACGTGTTTTTTTTAATTCGTTAAAATTTACACACTCGGACCCAATCCTATTTTCGATTAATATGTAATGGCTAATTATGCATTAGTTTCTATCTTTTTAGACCTTTTTTGGTAATAAGGGTTTTTAAGAACATTCTTCATTACTTAAAGTGCCACTATGATCAAATTTGAGATAGCTTTTTTTTCGTAATTGTAACTTAAAGTTTTTTTTTTTTCCAATCCACACCATTTTTGATATGATGACGGGAAGTTTTATTTTTTGAGGTCCGAATCTTGAGTTTTTATGTCCGCCATGACTCGAACCCATTCCTGTGACAGAGCTATGACAGAGCTAATTTCAGCAGACGTGATGTCATTTTCTCAACACAATAACATGCGGGGCTATGTTTCACACAAACTTTCGCACAAACTTGTAAGTAAAGTACATGTTTATAATATTTTCTCTAAAAAGGAAAGGTAAGAACAATTTTTTGAATGGAAATATGTGACCACACACGAGAAAACGTACACTAACGATTATCCGTTCAACGATCTAAAGCGTTAGCTAATAGCTATCCGTTTAAACGATTTTTTAAATCGTTTAGATAGTTAGCTAAACCGTTAGAAAATTTTGCTTGCCCGTTTAAACGATCTGGCAAAGCGTTAATTTGCTCAGAAAGACAAACCGTTTAAACGATTTGGCAGATCGTTAGAAATTTTCGCTTGCCCGTTTCAACGATCTGGCAAAGCGTTTGCTCAGCAAGACAGACCGTTTAAACGATTTGGCAGATCGTTAGAAATTTTTCTTGCCCGTTTAATAAATTAAACGATCTGACAAAGCGTTATTAGCTCAGCAAGAGAAACCGTTTTATCCCGTAGATCGTTCTAAACTACATGTATAGTCTAGTTTACAACGCTTTTGCAAACCTTTTGTAGCAAACCGTGTTTAAAAACAAAACCATATTTCATACGACGTGCCGGTTGGAGAATTTGCAAATCGAGTTCTATCGAGTTTAGGGTTAGGATCCGAGTTTAGTTATTCCAAGTTAACACAAGTCATGCGATAGTTTAGCAAATCCTTCAGATGACAATAGGGCACCAAACGAAAGGAATGTGTTACTAATCGCACGTGAACTTCGGATGTGTTCAATTTTGTAAACTTTACCTTCCGTGTATATCATCAATATTATTCAGATCCGTCAGCCTTCCAGGTCAGCCTTCCAAATGGCTTTTCGAAGTTGTAGGTCAAATTGACCCAGGTCTGGCTATCAATTATTCTTAAAAGCGATTTATTATTTTTGGGATTTATAAAAAAAGGGTTTAGTTTTTTTATGGGGGAGTACTAAAATGAAAAAGAATCACCCACCCCACACCTAAAAAGATTTTTTGTAGAACCCTCCCCTCTTCTTCTTCCTACATCCCCTTCTCTTCCTACTACCATCCCCTACTTCTATCCCTTTCTTAACCCCTCTGATGGATGACCACTTACATTCAGGTCATCCATCCATTTACTTACCTCACCCAATCGGGCTTAACTTGGCTGAGGTAGATATAGACTTTCTCAAAGTCCTTCTTAGCCCCCCGCACGAAGGACATTTCCCCACCAAATTTACCGTGGCTTATGACGTACTAAGATTTGCCCAATCACAAAGCGTCAATTCTTCAGGCATTGTATGTTGATGTATCAAGTCAGTCGACCGTGGATGTGGTATTTACAATTTGATTGTACTCGGAAATAGTTTGTCAAAGGCGCGAAATGTAAGCTCCGCCCCTGCAAGTGAAACAAGTCGAACTCGCCTCTCTCTTCGATTCTCGCGCTCGATTTTTGACCCAGTAATCGCTTACCCAGTGACTCAGCGAGTTCGACTTGGAGCAAGCCTAAGGTAGATATTAATCCAGTGAATTATCGCACTGCCCCACAGAATCGCTTGTTGATTTGAAGATATTTATTCTCCAAGTGAGTAATCGTCGAGCCCAGTCCCTCTCATCATGCGCGCATGCGTACTGCTAACAAAGTCGGACTTCGAAACAATACCATGAACGATATTAAACCCGGACCAAACTGTAACACAGATGAAGTTTGTGTTGACTCTGCGTTCTTTCATGAAAACTGCAGCAATTCAAGGGAAGTAAGAAAGCTAAATCCAGAAAAATACATCGTTTATAGATGGTCAGGTGTACTTAATTACGGCTTTACTCGTACTTCGAAACAAACTGTGTCAACCGAACCGACTTTTACAGAGTAATCACTCAGATCACGGACCGATAAAATAAAGGGAAAAGAAAGGGAAAAGAAAGTGAATCACCTCTAACATTGTATCTAGAATAATATTTCTACGATTCAAGAGCTTAAACAGTATCTCAGTCAGTAAAGTAACGAGTGCAGAAGATCTTGGAGTATTACCGGCTCGTACTCGTTAGACTCAGCTTTTCAAATGGAATAAAACACTGACACTGTGACTAGAAACAAATGGAAGTGACTCAGAGAAATGCTGTATTGTATTATTCTCTTGTTCTCTCATCAAAGAATCACCCACTTAGGATCTGAAAAGATGCAAAAATAGATAAATGATAGATATAACTCGAAACGCTATCAACAACATGCAGTTATCTTTCACTTTGCCGTTTCCATGCGGTACAAGGGCCAGTAACAAGCAGATTTATTAAAGTCAGTTAACACCCCACTCCAAGCAAACTCGTTCCTAACACTATTATAAATCAATTTAATGGTCCTGCGAACTAATCCAAACCCTAAACAGTAACCTCATGCAGTAAACCCAATTGCTTACTAATTTTGGGTGTCAATAAATAGAGCTACCGGAAAGTCACTAAACAACAGAGAAATATAATGCTTCTTCAATGGTCGTATGAACTAATCCAGAACCTCACCCTACATTTAAAAACACCCTAACCGTCCACAATGGTTACTCATTAATATTATTTTGGGTGTTTAGAGCTAGTCACTAAATAACACAGACTGTAATCCTTCTTCAGTGTTCCTGTGAATTAATCCGAACCCTTACCACCCTACATTTAAAAAGACCCTAACCGTCAACAACAGGTGCTCACTGATGTAAAAACAACAGATTGAAATACAATACTTCTCAAATGTTCCTTGTGAGCTGATCCAAACCCTTACATTTAAAAACCCTAACATCAATTAATGTTCAATGTAAGTTCCTTTAGAATCTTGAAAAAATTACCTGAAGAAAACATTACCATTAGTTCACAAACACCAGGTTGAATGAATTTGACCTAGGTTGAATCAATTTGACAAAGGTTGAATTGACTCAGGGTCAATTTGACCTAGGCTAAATTGACCTGGGGTCAATTTGACTTGGGTTAAATGACTCGGGTCAATTTGACCTAGGTTAAATTGACTTGGGGACAATTTGACCTACAACATATGCAGGATTCATTTGAATACGTCATACGTAAATTTACAAGAGCGACGCATTGAGAAAATGACGTCACGACAGCAGGTCGAAAATCGCGAAGTATTTGAAACACACTTCAGTAATGACGGACGTAATTTCGACGGTAAACTCTGCAAAATTCATAGGTTAATTTGGTCCTTTGGTGGTATTTTTCACTGATTTGGGTCAACTTTATTATATTCTAGAGCCAAATTTCACATTGTAAGTTTCTGGAGTTCTCTAATAATTAGTAGGTAAGATAACATTCTATGATATACTTGACAGCTGCAATAAAGGGCACCACAGAAAGAAGAATCGATGTTAGTCCACCAAAACCCGCCAAAACTCTACAGTCTGTTCGTGTCCGCCATATTGATCAGTAAAATCAAAATCAATTCCATAGATCTGTTTGAACCGGATTAAAATGAAAGAAAAGTGGAAGAGTAATATTAGTAGCATATGTTTTCATTCATTAGTATGACATTTTTATTTTAGAAACGGCCTTCCAAATGAAGAATATATTTGTAAGAGACTTGTTGAGTTGACCCGGAAAGTACATGTAGGCCAGTGTAACCCTACTGAATCATTTTGCTTGTAAACCCGGGCTATCTTTGACCCTAGTGCTAGGGTAACCCTTGTAAACGGGCCCTATATAAGTTTCTGGGCCAGGTCTGCCTGAGTCCTAGCATTTTGCAAAACGGAACGAAGTTGTAATAATTTTTGCGGCTAAACTGCAGAATACAAGTAACGCCACTGCAGAGTTACCCTGGTTCCAGAGGTGCTCAGGTACGGATATACTGTAATGTGTTGCGATCGAAGGAGTTTTGATTCCCGAAGGAGTTTTGTTTTGCGAGAAGGCCGTTGAGCACCTCTGGCCACTCGAACAGCCAGCCTCAATCTCATGCCCATAGCCTCGCTTTTATGTTTACAAACCGGTTTTGTCTCACGGGTTAATTTGCACATGTCACTTCCACGTACGTATGATTCAAAACATAAACAGGCCATTGTCGATTCTCGACTTGCGAAGATAAAGGAAAATTCTCCTCGATTTACTTCGTCGACTTTGATGTTTGGATCTCCCAATGAGCATGCATTGATTCCTCGTTGTTCTAGCGCTGTTATGTGGGAGTCAATCAGGGCATTTAGAGGGCAAACCACCAGTACAATATTACTCGTTTTGGATAATCGAACGTGAAGGAAGAAACAAATGCCAGCCGGGTATGAGTTGGAAAATCAGCGATTTTCCTTAGCCAGTGGGCCGTATTGAGAAGACATCACGTCGCTTCAAGAACATGAACAAATATCTTTGAATTTCGAGGCTAACTCAAATTGTACAGCACTGTGAAACACACAATCGAAATTTAACGTTTGTGTGTATAATCTGTCAAGACACGTGAACCGGTTTGTAAAACGATCTCAAGATGGAGCCAATCAAAATGTTCGTCAGATCCGAATGCCTCAGTTTCCATGGCCACGACTCAATCAACCAATCGGGGACGAGGTACAGATTCTGTACCGGAAAAAACGAAAATCTCTACTCGGGAGGCCAGAGGCTCGTCGCTTCGCGACTCGTGTTGAAATCAAGCCTGCGGCTCGATTTCAGCTGGTATCGCTTTGCTAGACCGACGATTTCGAGCCTCTGGTATCCAGGGTACTGCAGAGTGCAGTGCCACTGAAAAAGATCACTTGAAAACTTCGCTAAATTCTCCATTAAGATATAGTTCAGGTGTATAATTATGTTATTCAGGCTATATAAAGTAAGGTTTAAGGAGGTATGTAGTTAATTCAGCAGTACGGGTCTTAAACGATTCGTCGTTAGAACAGATACGTCGCAAACGGAGGGCTAAGCTAAAAGGAATATCTTTTTTGTATGTTGGGGATGGCAAGACGAATAGAGTAAATGTTTGTGTTTATCAGTAGGTTTAGTGTAAAGGTCAGTCTCAATATTACCATTGGTTAAAGAAACATTAACATCAAGGAAAGGTACGTTAGTGGCAGAGTGTGAGCTGGTGAATTTAATGATAAGGTGAATGTTATTAAGATAATCGATTAATATGTTTAGGTTATCCAGTCCTTCTGTCCAGATCATAAAAATATCATCGATGTATCGTAGCCAGGTGTGAGGTTGAAATGGGGGCTTTTTCAAGGGAATTAGCTTCGAAATAGCCAAGAAACAGGTTAGCAGAAGGATCCATTCTGGTACCCATGGCCGTACCGTGGATTTGAAGGTAATTGGTTGTCATTAAAAGAAACGTTATTCATTCTAAGAATCATGCGAATAAGGTCACAGAGTGTGCCAGTAGGAATATATGGTTATATGAGTGCGAGTACGCAAAAAATTATCACAGGCGTTAATGCCTTCATTATGCGGAATGTTAGTTTACAATGATGAGACATCAAGGGTAACTAATAAAGAGTTAGCGGATAAAATATGGATAGCAAGGAGTTTGTTAAGAAAGTCATTAGTGTCTTTAACGAAAGAAGGAAGTTTACTAACTACAGGTTTCGGATGGTAGTCAACGAAGTGGGATATGCGTTCAGTGGGATGGTTATTAGATGACACAATAGGGCGTCCTGGTTTACCAGGTTTTTGTATTTTAGGTAGAATGTAGAAGCGTCCTGGATTAACATCAGTTTGTATTAAGTATTGTCTCGTCTTGTCATTGATAGAGTTGTCAGTGTACATTCTGTTGACATACACAGTAATGCGGTCTTGTATGTTAGAAGTTATGTCTTCGTTTAATTGTTGGTAAAATTTGGCGTTATTAAGCTGTCTATTGCATTCGTCGATGTACCAAGATTTGTCCATAACTACAGTGCGGAACCTTTGTCAGCGGATTTAATAATGATGTCATGTCGTTGCTTCAGTCGGTGTACAGCTTGTCGTTCTGTGACAGTAAGGTTATCACGAATGTTCTTAGGTTTACAAGTTGTTATGTCTAGCTTTACAGCGTCTAAAAAAGTATTAAGAGCCGGTTCTCTGTCGACTGGAGGGTTCCAAGTACTTTTGTTACAGAATGGAGTATTTTGTTCTGTGCACGGCGTTGTTAGGATTATTGCTGTTATTGTCATAAAAATATTCAGCTAATCGCATGCGTCGTGAAAAGTCGTAGATGTCGGCTGACACTTCCGGCCAATTGATATGTCGCGGTGTGGGGCAGAAAGTGAGTCCACGCAAAAGAACAGATATCTCGTCGGTCAAAAGAGAAGAATTATAAAGATTAATAACAGAAGTGCTATCTAGTTGAATGTTAGCAGGTTTAGTTTTGCGTAGAAGAGTCCCCGATGTACACAGAAAAAACGAAGTGCACACCATAAAACGATGAATAAATTAGCTCGGACCCACACCCTAATACTCGTGTTCTGCGCTTGCGCACATCCACGAGTTAAACATGAAAAATCCAATTTCGTTCCCAGACCCCATTTGTTTCTTACTGCGCATGCTGGACGAAAAAATAGGGTTCTGGAAGAATCCGATTCCGGAAGTCCGCAAATCACGAACTTCCGGCGACTCTGCGCATGCTTATCAATACGTCACCCTGAGAAGTCGTTTCTTCGGGTTCGATTCTCGCTCAGCGCCTCAGGTCTAGGTTTTGGTTTGGTTTTGGAAGTTCACCCGGTATCTTGACAGTGATTTTTTGCTTGCTAGTGTCAGGGCAAGCCTTAGGAAGTCTCTTACATCTTTTGCCGTTTTTAGTTTGGATTTTAAGGCTTTATTTTCATACATTAGGCTCGTGTTTCTTTATCGTACGGTGGATTCATCAGACATCACAGATTCCAGTACACAAGAGAATTCATGGGGATCGAAAACTCGATGAAATCGCCTTACCTGAGCCAGATGACCACACAAACAGCAACTGAATACACCGTAGAAGCAAGTCAAGGCATTTTTACTTTATTTACTTCATTTACGTATTTTAGCTCCTTGAAAGCTGGAGTTCGTTACATTCCCATACAAACGCTTATATTTAAGCGATCAGCGCATGTTCACAAGTTTACGAAATCGGAAAATGAAATATTTGCTTGCGAATATAATTTTTATGTTTTTCTGCTGGCCTGTTGTATCATAGTTTTTAATTGAGAAGATCACGTGTAATATTATTATATAACAATAGAAGGCACGTGTGACGGTGCAGGGGAGCCACAATGCATTGCGCCCCGTCTTCAGAAGTGTTGCCACGTGACCTCGCTGTCCTTTGGTCATTTACTTCAAATTTTTATCTAGTGAAGACGTTTTTCATCTACTTGAAACTTGAAGGTAAGAATCATTCCTTTATTAACGTTTTTGATAGAAATTATTGAGGGACTATTGCTTGTAGTGTATTGCTGGTTACGTAGCATTGTTTTTAGGATTTAATTTCCTTTTGAAACGTGTAATATTTCGTCCCACGGCTTGTTATTACACTTGCAAATCACATGGCAGGCGTTTCTAAAGTACTCATTTTAGGCCATTCCTTTGTAAAACGACTTCAGCGCGATCTATGATCTGGTTTTGATGCCCGTACGGATAGTAAATTTAAGCTTCAGGGCACTGCTTCGGTGTTTTTATTCGGTGTTGGAGGTCGCACCATCTCAAAGCTTCGGACGTGTGACCTACACGTGGTCAGAAGCCTTGCCCCAGATGTTGTTATTCTGGAAATTGGCACCAATGATCTTTCGGTTGCTGGACCAGAGGTCGTTGGCTCTTCTATCGAATATCTCGTACGTTTGCTTTTGAACGTGTTTTCGGTGCGTGTGATCGGAGTTTGCCATGTTATTCCGCGCGGCATTTCGTACGCACATGCTTCGTTTTTTTCTACAGCGCGTCAAGGTTTTAAATCAGTATGTAAGCGTAGTTTTGGAACCGTTGCCAAACGTTTTCTGTTGGTCACATAGGGATTTTTCCAGTTCTGCAAAGGATTTATATTTGAATGATGGAGTTCACGTTAATCCGTTGGAGCAGTATTTCCTGTACTGTAGCTATCGTGGCGCCATCTTCAAAGCCTTGAGCATGCTTTAGTTTTCGGCATGCATTATGTTAAGTTATTTGGCGCGCTATGCGGCAAGTTTTTCCTCGGTTTTAGAGCATTTACGTTGCATTATTATTGCTTTGTCCCCATTATATTACAGGGTACCCTATTATCTTTAATTATTGATTTTGTGGGCATTTCACTTCAATTTGTTATTATGTGGCTTTGCCATATGTTTGCCTTCGAGGTTTCGCCCTCAAGATGTTATTATTTGGCTTTGCCATATGTTTGCTAGTCATATGTAGTTATGCGAGCATGTTGCCTTCGAGGTTTCGCCCTCAACGTGTTATTATTTGGCTTTGCCCATATGTTTGCTAGTCATATGTAGTTATGCTAGCATGTTGCCTTCGAGGTTTCGCCTTCGAGGTTTCGCCCTCAAGGTGTTACTATATGGCTTGCCCATATGTTTGCTAGTCATATGTAGTTATGCTAGCATGTTGCCTTCGAGGTTTCGCCCTCAAGGTGTGTTATTTGTTTTGTTGGCAATTAAGGGCTGTCAGCGTCAACATTTTGTCTTGAAATGACGTATCCCTGCCATTTTTAACTATTGTTAATTTTACTGCCCACAATCTTTGTTGTTTAGCTTTTATATGGATCTAGATAATTCAGTTTCTGCCGGTTTTTTCCTTTTCATTTCAGAACATAATGCCTCCTAAACGTTTTTCACAAAGACTAAGGCGGCCTTCGGCCAAGGCTTCGGCACAATCAAGTGCAAAGTGGTTGAATCAGTCAGAGTCTGGACTAAACACACCATCTACCAGTAGTTCTCAGCCACAAGAGGTTGTGCAGATCAATTCTCCGCTGCAAGCAGCTCCAAACCATGAGCCCCAAACAGCCATACAGGAGTCTGCATGTACCATGTACCTGGTCTGCTTGATGCCCTGGTGGCAAGAGTGGCGGATGAGGTAACCAAACGGTTATCTCCAGCACCAAATCCAGTCCAACCTAGTCAAGTAGCCAGTTTTTCCACTCCACAGTTGGCCAGCCAGTCAAACCTGACAGAGGTTCCACTGCAGATCATGCAGCAGTCTTCCCCAAGTAGTACCACAGGGATTGCAGCATATATTGTACAAGGGTCGATAGATGCTGCTCATCAGGCATTGTCGGGTATGTTGCCAAATGCCCCTGTCCCAGGTCAGTTGTTTCAATCATCTGGTTTGCCAATTGATGCTCGGGTCTCTGATAAGCTAAGAGGTAATATATGGTACCAGGAGTTCATTGACTTTGGAGCTCTTTTGACAAACCCGATGTTTGATAACAAATATCAAATAATTATACAGAATGCAGAGAGTGGACCTGTTCCCTCCCTTTGTTTAGAACCAGTGACTAAAACGAGAAACATTTTCTCTATAGAATCCTGGGTTAACAGTTTTCATGTTTTTGTCGGTGTTTTTACCAGTAAATACCCAACTGAGGCCCCCGCCCTCATGAAATATGGGGAGATTATTCAGGATTTGGCAGCTCGGGGACACAACTGGAGGTATTATGATGAAAATTTTAGGTTTTTGCGACAGGCTCTAGCTTCCTCTCTTCCCTGGGGTAACATACATGGGGAATTGTGGCTTCGATCCCAAGCTAATTTGAGCAGAAAGCCTCAGCTGCCCTATGCTGTTCAAACCAGGGGTAAATTTCACAGGAGCCGTGAATGTGGGGTGTGTGCTTTTAAACATACTTGTTTTAAGTGTGGGAACGCCACCCAATAACAAAGTGTAATTTTCGTGGCCATAGCAAAGCCTCCAGTAAACACCCTCAAACTGCCAAATTCCAGCCTGCCAACTCCAGTTGAATTTTCTTCTCACTGGTTATCACCATTCAACTGCAGAATTAATTTCATCTGGTTTTACACAGGGTTTTCCTGTTCATCATGAAGGTTCTCGGGAATCCTCGATGGCTACCAATTTGATCTCAGCTTTACAAAATCCTGAAGTTGTGGATGCAAAAATTGGGAAAGGGCTGGAAGCCCAAAGGATTGCTGGTCCATTTCAGTTTCCTCCATTTCGGGTTTCCCCTCTGGGTGTTGTTCCTAAGAAAAATCCTGGTGAATTTCGTTTAATCCATCACTTGTCTTTCCCTAAGGGTTCATCAGTTAATGATGGTATATCATCCGATCATACTAGTGTTAAGTATGCTACAATAGAGAATGCCATTCATTTTATTAAGATTGTTGGACCAGGGTGCTTTTTAGCTAAAACTGATATCAAAAGTGCTTTTCGGATAATACCAATTCATCCAGGTGACTATCAATTACTTGGAATGCAATGGAGGGGGCTGTATTACTATGACCGTTGTATGCCTATGGGTTGTTCCAGTTCTTGTTTAACTTTGAAACATTCAGTACTGCAGTTGAATGGATTGCCCGACAAAAAATGAAAATCAATCACATTTAATTTGCATCTTTTAGATGATTTTCTTATAGTCGTTCCTTCTGACAAGCTCTGTCAGGACCAATTAGACATATTTTTAAGTTTATGTTCCTATCTAGGTATTCCCATGGCACCGGAGAAAACTTGTGGCCCAGCCACTACTTTATCATTTGCTAGCATTGAATTAGATTATATTCTTTTAGAAGCTCGTTTTAATTACCTCTGGACAAGATCACAAAATGCGTATCAATAATCTCTGATTTTTTACATCGTAAGAAGGTAACATTGAAAGAGGTACAGTCCTTAACTGGCCTTTTGAATGTTGCATGTTCAGTTGTTAAACCTGGTCGGGCATTTCTACGGCGATTAATCAATCTTACCCTAGGGATACGATCACCTAACCATTACATAAGACTTACCCAAGAGGTAAAGGAGGATCCTTTTTCCTTGATGAAACATGGCTTTCTTCTACAAAGTTAAACCTTTTTACAGACGCCTCAGGTGTACTTGGTTTTGGTGCTATTTTTGGAAGTCATTGGTGCTATGGGAAATGGCCTGATGATTGGGTTCACTGCAACATTGCCATTCTAGAGTTTTACCCAATTGTCTTAAGTCTGTACCTGTGGGGTAAGGCAATGAGCAACCAATGTATCATATTCTTCACTGACAATGAAGCTCTTGTTTATGTAATCAATAAGCAATCTTGCAGGGACAAGAGCTTGATGTTCTTTGTGCGGAAGCTAGTTTTGGTTTGTTTACAGCACAATATTGTTTTCAAAGCCAAGCACATACGAGGGATTTATAATGATTTAGCGGATGCTTTGTCTCGATTACAGGTTCAGACTTTCAGACACTTGGCACCAGCTCACATGGACGTATCCCCCACAGAGATCCCCCAGTATCTGCAGCCTCAGAGTTGGGAACCATAGTAGCCACTCTCGTAAACTCGAGCCTTCAACCTTCATCAATTCCAACCTATAAACGAGCTTGGAAGTTATTTTACCAGTTCTTACATTCTACTTTTATTGAAATTTCTGCAACTCTTCCGATTTCGCCTCCTATGTTGGCACTTTTTATTGCCTACATGTATGATCACCATTACGCTTCATCAACAGTTTATACATATGTTTCGGCATTAGGCTATTCTCACAAGCTTTCAGGATTTCCCGATCCTGCTAAAGCCTTTTTTATTGTCCAAATGCTTAAAGGTTATGGAAAGCTGGGTTCACGTTTGGGTAGTCGATTACCAATTACACTTCCAATTCTACATAGGTTGATTGACTCTGCCTCAAATATTTCCAGTTCTAGATACGAAATTTGCCAATTTCAAGCTATGTGCTCTATTGCTTTTTATGCTTTTTTAAGAGTTGGCGAGATCACTTCAACATCCAAAAAATCTTCTGGTTATCCTTTACAAATTCATCAAATGGCCAAGCGAGTTAATACTACACAAGAAATTGTAGCCTTGAAAGTTACATTTTTAGACTTCAAACATAGCTACAATCAGCATCCTTTTTCCATGGTTATAAACCGACAGGCAGCATTTTGCCCAGTACAATTGTTAGATTATTTGGCACTCGGAGGAAACAGGCCAGGTCCTCTTTTCATTTCAATAGATGGTAGTCCTGTTTCTAGGACTTATTTCGCTGACAGGCTTTCCCTAGCAATTAAGCATTGTGGTCTCGATCCTGCCCGGTATAAGGGCCATAGTTTTCGCATAGGGGCTGCCTCTCATGCTGCAGATCGGGGAATGTCTGATGCCCAGATAAGAATTCTGGGTCGTTGGAAATCTAATGCGTTCCACAAATATATTCGTATTGCTTCCTTAACTGTATAGCTGTCAGCTCATTTTAATAGGAGATGAGGGAACTGATTCAACAAAGGCAGCAGTTCCCACTTCTCTTATCCTTATTCTAGTTTAACTATAAATTGTGGAATTTAGGGGACTGATTAGCAAGGGCAGCAGTTCCCATTTCCCTTTTTGTTTATTTTAATTTACCTACAAATTGTGGGATTTATAGGACTGATTAGCAAGGGCAGCAGTTCCCATTCCCCTTTTCGTTTATTTTAATTTACCTACAAATTGTGGGATTTATTGGACTGATTAGCGAGGGCAGCAGTTCCCATTTCCCTTATCATTTATTTGGATTACTATTGCGGGACTGATTAGCAAGGCTAGCAGTTCCCGCTCCCCTTATCTTTAGTTCAGATTTAACTATCAATTATGGGATTTATGGGGCTGATTAGCAAGCGCAGCAGTTCCCATTTACCTTATAATTTAATTTTCTTTACCTATAAATTGTGGTATTTATGGGACTGATTAGCAAGGGCAGCAGTTCCCATGTTACCTTATTCAGTAGTATACCCGGAGTCAAAATGATACCCGTTTTTTTTCTTGCTTTTTTGTACAACAAAGCTCTAACACAGTGTTCTATTTTGCATCCATTTAGCATTTATGGCACCCCCTTAGAGCTTTTTTTAGCTATATTACCCCTTTTTAGGCCCAAAAACGTCTATTTGACATCGAATTGTATCACAAGGCATTTATTCACCCCTAGTTTCGATATGGGTGGCATAGTTGTTGCTTTTCGGACACTGTTTATGATATTCGTTGCTGCAGAGTTCCTCCAAGCTATTATAGACTGGCAGATATATACGAATAGACATCCTCATGGATAAAGCTACTTGTATCTGGTTGATGCTTGGGAAGGATTACGACTGTAAAAGAAAGCGATATAATACAGAGTACTGTGCTCAACATAATTATCAGATAAGAGAGGGAAGTAGATCACCAATACCCTGTTCGAAATGTGGGATTGGGTGTCGTACTAGTTATGGACTTTGCTCGAGGTGCGGTAAGAAAACGAGTCAATACCTCAAAGATAAAAAACGTTATACTAAGGTTCGCTTTGCAAAGGTGTTATTGGAATTGAAAAAGAACTACCTCCCAATCGATTAGAGTAGGATATTGACTGTCACAAAGCATTTATAGATAACCATCATATGAGTATTGACAGAGGAAATTGTCGGAAGATATTGACTGTCACAAAGCATTTAGAGATAACCATCATATAAGTATTGACAGAGGAAATTGTCGGAAGATATTGACTGTCACAAAGCATTTAGAGATAACCATCATATAGGTATTGACAGAGGAAATTGTCGGAAGATATTGACTGTCACAAAGCATTTAGAGATAACCATCATATAAGTATTGACAGAGCAGGGATATGTAGAAGATATCGACTGTCACACAACAATTAGAGACTACCACTCATATAAGTATTGGCAGAGGAAGTTGTTGGAAGATATTGACTACCGCTCACATAAGTATTGACAGAGCAGGTACACGTAGAAGATATCGACCATCACACAACAATTAGAGATTGCCACTCATATAAGTATTGACAACGGATAATGGTTACCACTAAAGAATTACGCAGGACAGCAAAGCAGTTTGGAATTCGAGGCTTCGCCAAGTTAAGCAAACACGAACTCATTCACGCAATAGCTTTAGCTTTATCCTATGAAAAAGGGAAGAGGTGGGGCAGACATAACAAAACAGGTAGATTTCCAGTTCTTCAAGGAGGTCTACCCGAGCCACATAAAGTCGCCCAATTTATGCGCGAAAGCAAACAACTTGATGAGGATGCAGCAGCAAGTCTACGCACTAAAACTATTGCAAGGAAGATGAAAACTAATCCCTTACTCCGTATACCCCATATGCGGCGAATTAGCGATCGAATAGTTAATAAGCGATTTTGGCAAAACCCTCGTAGCGAACCACTATCACGCAGCCTTGCTCGAGAAGCAACCACCATTCTCGATGAGATAGATGGCACACTTGAGAGAGAGGAAAAAGGCAGACGCACGATTCGATGGAGATTTTTCAAAGGTGTAGCGGGAGATTTGACGCATAGGATCATGGAGAAATTGACTGCAAATGTCGCAACTAGTTTCTATCTACGCTATAGCTATGTCTACCGCATTCGCAACATCAGGGATGGGCGTATAATGACGTTTTCCAAGACAGGTTCCGGATCTCCATGGATAAATATTCTAGACGATGCGGCGGGATGGATAAACGACAAGGAGATTGCCAGATTGAATCCCGATAATATAGCGCGACCCGACACTCAGTGGGTATTTGTACGTTGGATCCATGTGGATGTCAAAGTCGTAATCGATCGTCAACCTTTATTGGGTACCGGTCCACTACCACAATGGCTTAGACAGAAAAAAGGGATGTTTGCCATCGACAAATACGACGATAACCTATGCCTTTGGCGATGCCTTGCTATATACAAAGGATCTCGTGTAGATAAGTGCAATGTCGCAGCTCGAAAATTAGCTCAAGAGTTCTATCAATTGGTAGCGCCTATACGAGATACACCAAAAACTTCTCTAGACCAATTGGATAATATGGAGTTGCACTTTGGAATAGGTATTTGCGTATATGAACCTACGAAGGATGGAGCTTGGCATCTGACACGACATGCAGCTCACTACAAACATACGATGACGATTGGGATATATGAGGGACATGCCTTTTATATTAAGAAAATTTGGCAACTCGGAGATCTCTATATCTGTAATGATTGCAAACAACGATTCACGAAAGCCTCAAATCTTCAACGTCATGCAGATCGTTGTAGTCGTGGTGAAACGAAGATAGTTTGTGCAGGAGAAAAAATCATAGCCCCACAATCTGCATTCGAAAAAGCATTTTGGCCAGTGTGTCGTGCGAGTAAGAAAGCTCTACGTTGGTTGAAACGCGAATCGGAAAGAATCGAACGACATATTCATCACGCAGCTTGTGGTCATGGTGGAGAACATTGGATAGAAGGAGCACTCGTTGATGGCTATGAACCTATTTCCAAAACAATCTTTCAATTCCATGGGTGCTACTTTCACGGATGCCCAAAATGTACGAAAGACAAATCATGGGGTAAGAATTTGTATCGTAAAACTTGTGCAAGAACATCAAAGCTACGATTGGCCGGATATACAGTGGTGGAGGCTTGGGAATGCTCAACGAAGAATACCAATGAACCAATTCCAACTCCAGTACAAACCGCTTATCCACATGCGATAGTATATGATTTCTAAGCCTCGATACGACGAAAGGAAGACAACCAACAGCCCGCTTAACCATCGAAAACGTACATGTTCCTATATCAGTATCAATTGCCGACACATACAATCGAACACCAACCTTTATCTATCGAGTAGATCCAAAAGAACTCATAGTTGCCTTTGTCGAAGAACTTCAACGAAGAGCAAAAGTAATCCAAGAAGTTGTCATCGAACAGTTTTGCCCTAATACACCTGAATTCTCTTTCGATACCCTACCTAAAGAACAACAAATGAAAATCAACGAATGGACAAATCAAGTTCCCGTATTAGGATTCAACTCCGGTCGATATGATTTGAATTTGATCAGGAACTATTTCGTAGAATCTATTGCTGACACATGCAAAAAGGTCCGAGTGGCAAAGAAAGCCAATACCACTGTTTCTCTTAACCCCAGAATTTCGTTTCCTCGATGTGATGAATTATCTTGGACCAGGTACTTCCTATGAAAGTTGGATCACTGCATATGGATGTGAATTGCAAAAGAGTTTCTTTCCATACGAGTGGTTTGATTCTCCAGACAAATTGGATCACATTGGTTTACCAGATTATCAAGAATGGGTATCAAAGTTGAAAGGGCAACACCTACTATCTAAGGAAGAGTTCGAGGCTTGTAAGCAAATCTTTCGTGATAACGGAATGGAGACCTTTGCTGATTGGCTACGATACTATAACAACTTAGATGTAGTTCCATTCATAGAGGCATTAGAAAAGATGCGCGATTTCTATCACGTTAAAGGTATAGATATATTGAAAGATGCAGTATCTATTCCAGGAGTATCACTACAATTTCTACTTCGAGGTAGTGCAGAACGTGGCGCTGAGTTGTATGCCCCAAATGAGGAGGCTTATCATATGCTCAAAAGCGCTATCGTTGGTGGACCAAGTATAATATTCACTAGACGTCATGAAGCAGGAATAACTAAGATTCGTAGTCATCAGGGTGGAACCAAAAAGTGTAGAAAGATTCTTGGATACGATGCCAATGCCCTATATCTTTCTACTATGGCACTCGATATGCCTTGTGGGAAAGAAAAAGTCGTACACTATAAAGATCCTGATACAGTCATCAAAGGGTTTATCAAACGTCTACGCGATGGTACGTGGTTTGGATTCGCAGAAGTAGATATCGAGATACCTAAAAGTAAATGGAAGAAATTCGAGGAGATGCCACCCTTCTTCTACAATCGAGAAATTCCAGACAAAGCAATCTCACCAAAGATGATAGATTACCTCAAGAAGACAGATCGAAAAAGACCTAATACTAAAAAGCTAGTTGGTAGTCTATCTGGAAAAAATCTATTACTATATGCACCACTATTACGTTGGTATCTAGATCATGGGGCAATCATCACCAGCGTCTATCGCACAATAGACTATGAACCCAAAAAAGTATTTGAATGGTTTGTAGATCAAGTCACCGAAGCACGAAGGACAGGAGATGTAGACAAAAGTAAAGCTCTACTTGCAGATGTATTCAGGTTACTTGGAAATAGCGCCTATGGAAAGTTGATCGAAGATTTGGGACGCCAAACAAATATCACCTATACCAAGGATGAGAAGGTCGTTGACAAAGCTTTGCGTAGTGTTTGGTTTTCAGACTTAGAGGAAATTGGTGATGCATATGAACTCGAGAGTAGGAAGAATCAGATCCGAATCAAACGACCTTTCCAAGTAGGTATCGCTGTATATCAACTTGCCAAACTTCGTATGCTCGAATTCTAGTACGACTTCCTTGACAAGTATATTGATCGAAAGGATTTCGAATACATACAAATGGATACTGATAGCGCATACATAGCAATTTCAGGAAATAGCATTGACGAAGTCGTACGAGCTGAACTACGTGAGGATTTTGCAATTCGTAGGAAAGATTGGTTAACTTGGGACAAATGGAGTAATTGCACACCAGGACTATTCAAACTTGAACTCGAAGGACAACGAGCTATTGCACTATGTTCTAAAGCTTGGTATGTCGATGGAGGCGATACTCGCAAATATTCTACCAAAGGGATGTCGAAGAGGCACAACGATGTTACGTGGGATCGATTCAATGAAGCCTTATGCGGTAGTATCGATAAAGCACAAAATCGAGGATTCCGTTTACTACCGGAAGGTTTGGCCACTTATACACAACATAAACTTGGACTTTCAGCGTACTACGACAAAAGACGAGTACTCCCAGATGGAATCCACACTGAGCCTATAGAATACAGTCTTTGAAATAACTACCTTCACAAAACATTTAGAGAGAAGATATAGGTATAGGTATAGCCAATATGATTGGTCACATCGAAACGCTACCACTAGAGATCATATCTAAGATCATAGAGTTTGCAGGCCATACATCATTTGCAAGTATTTCTTCGACATCGAAAAGTTTCTACGAAGCAGCATCTATAGCTCGATACGACGGGGTGAATCGAAGTTTTCTAAGGCAAATCCTTACACAGGGATTTAGTGCTGCTCGAGATGATGGTAAGCGAGACAACTTATCTAGTATCTTCAGGATTTCCAAAAAAGATATACACCAGGAAAGAAATATTGCACTACAATTTGCTTGTATAGACGGATATCTATGTACCATCAAATGGCTAATCAAACGTTTCCAACTAACTGCAAAGGATATACGCAGCTACGACAATCTCGCACTACAACTTGCTTGCACCTACGGAAACATTGGAATTGCCAAATGGCTCACGAAGAACTTTCAATTCACTATAGAGGATGCACGTGCAAACCAAAATGGCGCTCTACGACAATCTTGCGAAAGTGGTCATCTCAATATCGCCAAGTGGCTAACGAATCATTTCAAATTAACAATCGAGGATGTATCTACTCTAGACAATGATATACTATACCAGGCGTGTGGACGGGGATATCTCAATATTGTCAAGTGGATTACTATTCGCTTTTATCTTCCCATCGGGCATTCAAGGAATATCTACGCACTACAATTGGCATGTGCATCTGGTCATCTTGATATCGTTAAGTGGCTAGTGGAACGTTTTCGGATGACTGACGAAGAAGCGAGATTTGGGTACAATAACGCATTACAATTGGCATGCACATCTGGTTATCTTGATGTTGCTAAGTGGCTCACCGAATGCTTTCATTTCACTATAGATGATGTGCGCAGTCGCGATGTGCTATTTTTGACCTGTGATAATGAACATCTTGATGTTGTCAAATGGCTCACAAAACATTTTCAACTCACTATAGTAGACGTACGAGCCTGTTTTAGCAACGATCAATATAGCGCCAAAAAACACGAACTTATAAGATGGTTCCTTAGACACTTTCAGATCAACGACTAAGATAACCGCAAATAGATCACGTGACCCGGCACCAAAAAAAAAAAAAAGATAGAAAACAAAAACGCAAAGCATAGACTCCAACCAATAGATAAAAAAACAAAAAAACAAAAAACCGCAAAGCATAGACTCCAACCAATAGATAGAAACAAAAACAAAAACAAAAAAAAGATAGAAAACGAATGGCGCATTAACAATGACTACTTATTATTCATATCTTGTACTCACAAAAACTTCGAGACAACTAAATGGCTTATCAATCACTTTCAACTCAATAAGATCAACGCGATAAGTGTTATCAGCAAAACGAATTACTTCGAGACCATTAAATGGATCATCATTTACTTTCAACTTACGAAAGAGGATCTATTATACTACAATATCCAATTCATTCCATTTATATGTATACCCTTTGATGTGGTTGCCGATTGGTTTGTCGAGCATCTCAAGTTCGATTACGAAGAAATCTGCGGATTACAAGTCGATCAACCAAATCATATAGCCATTAGATTCACCCAACGAATAACCAAACAAGAGAATACACCAACTGATGAAGCATTACTAAAATGGATGGAAGAACGAATGAAAGCCAATCGGCAACCACATCAAAGGGTATACATATAAATGGAATGAATTGGATATTGTAGTATAATAGATCCTCTTTCGTAAGTTGAAAGTAAATGATGATCCATTTAATGGTCTCGAAGTAATTCGTTTTGCTGATAACACTTATCGCGTTGATCTTATTGAGTTGAAAGTGATTGATAAGCCATTTAGTTGTCTCGAAGTTTTTGTGAGTACAAGATATGAATAATAAGTAGTCATTGTTAATGCGCCATTCGTTTTCTATCTTTTTTTTGTTTTTGTTTTTGTTTCTATCTATTGGTTGGAGGCTATGCTTTGCGTTTTTTTTATTTATTTTTATCTATTGGTTGGAGTCTATGCTTTGCGTTTTTGTTTTCTATCTTTTTTTTTTTTTTTTGGTGCCGGGTCACGTGATCTATTTGCGGTTCTCTTAGTCGTTGATCTGAAAGTGTCTAAGGAACCATCTTATAAGTTCGTGTTTTTTGGCGCTATATTGATCGTTGCTAAAACAGGCTCGTACGTCTACTATAGTGAGTTGAAAATGTTTTGCGAGCCATTTGACAACATCAAGATGTTCATTATCACAGGTCAAAAATAGCACATCGCGACTGCGCACATCATCTATAGTGAAATGAAAGCATTCGGTGAGCCACTTAGCAACATCAAGATAACCAGATGTGCATGCCAATTGTAATGCGTTATTGTACCCAAATCTCGCTTCTTCGTCAGTCATCCGAAAACGTTCCACTAGCCACTTAACGATATCAAGATGACCAGATGCACATGCCAATTGTAGTGCGTAGATATTCCTTGAATGCCCGATGGGAAGATAAAAGCGAATAGTAATCCACTTGACAATATTGAGATATCCCCGTCCACACGCCTGGTATAGTATATCATTGTCTAGAGTAGATACATCCTCGATTGTTAATTTGAAATGATTCGTTAGCCACTTGGCGATATTGAGATGACCACTTTCGCAAGATTGTCGTAGAGCGCCATTTTGGTTTGCACGTGCATCCTCTATAGTGAATTGAAAGTTCTTCGTGAGCCATTTGGCAATTCCAATGTTTCCGTAGGTGCAAGCAAGTTGTAGTGCGAGATTGTCGTAGCTGCGTATATCCTTTGCAGTTAGTTGGAAACGTTTGATTAGCCATTTGATGGTACATAGATATCCGTCTATACAAGCAAATTGTAGTGCAATATTTCTTTCCTGGTGTATATCTTTTTTGGAAATCCTGAAGATACTAGATAAGTTGTCTCGCTTACCATCATCTCGAGCAGCACTAAATCCCTGTGTAAGGATTTGCCTTAGAAAACTTCGATTCACCCCGTCGTATCGAGCTATAGATGCTGCTTCGTAGAAACTTTTCGATGTCGAAGAAATACTTGCAAATGATGTATGGCCTGCAAACTCTATGATCTTAGATATGATCTCTAGTGGTAGCGTTTCGATGTGACCAATCATATTGGCTATACCTATACCTATATCTTCTCTCTAAATGTTTTGTGAAGGTAGTTATTTCAAAGACTGTATTCTAAGGCTCAGTGTGGATTCCATCTGGGAGTACTCGTCTTTTGTCGTAGTACGCTGAAAGTCCAAGTTTATGTTGTGTATAAGTGGCCATACCTTCCGGTAGTAAACGGAATCCTCGATTTTGTGCTTTATCGATACTACCGCATAAGGCTTCATTGAATCGATCCCACGTAACATCGTTGTGCCTCTTCGACATCCCTTTGGTAGAATATTTGCGAGTATCGCCTCCATCGACATACCAAGCTTTAGAACATAGTGCAATAGCTCGTTGTCCTTCGAGTTCAAGTTTGAATAGTCCTGGTGTGCAATTACTCCATTTGTCCCAAGTTAACCAATCTTTCCTACGAATTGCAAAATCCTCACGTAGTTCAGCTCGTACGACTTCGTCAATGCTATTTCCTGAAATTGCTATGTATGCGCTATCAGTATCCATTTGTATGTATTCGAAATCCTTTCGATCAATATACTTGTCAAGGAAGTCGTACTAGAATTCGAGCATACGAAGTTTGGCAAGTTGATATACAGCGATACCTACTTGGAAAGGTCGTTTGATTCGGATCTGATTCTTCCTACTCTCGAGTTCATATGCATCACCAATTTCCTCTAAGTCTGAAAACCAAACACTACGCAAAGCTTTGTCAACGACCTTCTCATCCTTGGTATAGGTGATATTTGTTTGGCGTCCCAAATCTTCGATCAACTTTCCATAGGCGCTATTTCCAAGTAACTTGAATACATCTGCAAGTAGAGCTTTACTTTTGTCTACATCTCCTGTCCTTCGTGCTTCGGTGACTTGATCTACAAACCATTCAAATACTTTTTTTGGGTTCATAGTCTATTGTGCGATAGACGCTGGTGATGATTGCCCCATGATCTAGATACCAACGTAATAGTGGTGCATATAGTAATAGATTTTTTCCAGATAGACTACCAACTAGCTTTTTAGTATTAGGTCTTTTTCGATCTGTCTTCTTGAGGTAATCTATCATCTTTGGTGAGATTGCTTTGTCTGGAATTTCTCGATTGTAGAAGAAGGGTGGCATCTCCTCGAATTTCTTCCATTTACTTTTAGGTATCTCGATATCTACTTCTGCGAATCCAAACCACGTACCATCGCGTAGACGTTTGATAAACCCTTTGATGACTGTAATAATAATAATAATAATAACAACTTTATTTAACGAGGGTAGCACGTGACAGTTAATACTGATGAACTAGTGGCCCTCAATTTAAATTACAATAAATTACAATAAGTTAAATAAGCTACAATAAAACTACTTAAAACTATTTACAATTCATATCTAAGTTAAAAAGATAAGAAAATTTAAAAGCTTAATATATAATTATTTACAAGTCAAGTTTAATACGATAAAATCTAGTAAAATATGACATAAATTTATGACAATAAATATCGTTTTAAAGCGGATTTAAAAGAGCCAATGGTGTCTTTTTTTCTTATGTTAACAGGTATGCTATTCCATAATTTGATGCCCATGATTTGAAACGTTTTACCACCCTCGGACTCTCTATTATATCGAGGGCATACAAAGTTATGACTGCCGTGTCTGCTTGCTCTGCTGTGTATATCTATGTTTCTAGTAAACAGTTGTGTAATATAACTAGGCGAGTCGCCAGTAATACGCCTATATATTAGGGAACACTTTTGTATTGTTATTTCATCCTTTAGTGGCAACCATTTAAGTCGATTAAAAAGACTAGCGCTCCTTTCCTTGAAGTCTGCATCTAGTATTACACGAGCAGCGCGTTTTTGGAGTTTATAAACACGATCTATATTCTCACAGGATGTTGAACTCCAAACACAAGATCCATATAACATTATCGGCTTGATCATTGCATTATAGTATAATTTACGTTCTTCAATAGGCAAGTTACGCTTAATCCTTTTAAGTACACCAATTCTCTGCGACAGTTTTTTGCAAAGACCATCAACATGCTCATTAAAATTTAACATTTTGTCCAGTTTCACGCCTAGTAATTTTTGTGAACTAACTTGCTGGATCTCTTTACCATTAACTGTAACTTTGAGTTCTGTATCTGGCATTTTACGCTCTAACCTCTTTCCAGTTACAAGCAATGTTTTGGTTTTCGATGCATTAAGAACCATCCTGTTTTGGGCTGTCCATTCGTCTACTTTGTCCATGTCGTCTTGAAGCTGGTGCTGAATCCCAGATGGTGATGAGACTGGAGCAGAAGCGCTCAGCGTGGTGTCGTCTGCATAGATATCCACAACTGATTGTGAGACTGACTGGGGAAGATCGTTTATGAAGATAATAAACAACAGAGGTCCTAAGACCGATCCGTGTGGGACACCATGGGTTATTGACTTGGCTTCCGATTTAACTCCATCGATTACAACGGATTGCCTTCTCCCTTGTAGGTACCGAGTGATTAACATAAGTTCACGTGACTCTATACCATATGCATCTAGCTTCGAGAGAAGTATATCATGGTCAATTAAGTCAAATGCTTTTCTATAGTCAATAAACACAAGTCCACTAACACGATCTTTGTCCATGTCTGAGAGTAACTGATCCGTCAGACGTATGAGGGCTGTCTCTGTAGAATGTAATCTGCGGAACCCAGACTGAAGGTGGTACAGCAGGTTATTATCCCTCGTATAACAATATAGAGCTTGGTGGATATGTTTTTCAAATATCTTAGACAGCAACGGTAGGACAGAAATAGGGCGATAATTGTTCCTATCATCTTTGTTTCCTTGACTCTTGTAAATAGGTGTGACCTTAGCAAATTTCCACACTGAGGGAAAAGTACTGTTATCAATACAGTGATTTATAAGTCGACTTAGAGGCAATGAGATTGCCGGGGCAGCTGCTTTCAGAATTTTTGCCCCAATGCCGTCAGCTCCAGTGGCTTTGTGTGATGGCATACACTGTAACAGTTCTTCGATCTTTTTCGGCGTAATATGTGGGATAGTAAACGCTGTTATGTCGGCCTTCCTCCTCTGTTCTCGAATGCGCTGTAAGGAAATCTTTGATGACAAATTCGCTGGAAGGCTGCTGAGTAGTTTTAAAGGCTCAGTAACAAAGAATGAGTTGAACAGCTGTGCAATGTCAAATTTGTCTGTGACTATCTTGTCTCCATCCTTCAACTGACTTATAGTAGCGTGATTGTTTACATCCTCTCTAGTTAGGTTCTTGATGAGACTCCACAGTTTTTTAGGGTTGTGTTTATTTTCAGCCACTTGATTTTTGAAATAGCTCTCTTTAGCATTCCTGATTAACTTGCATACTTTGTTCTTTGTTCGTTTGAACACAGTCCAGTCCTCCGGATTTCCAGATTTCCTAGCTTTTTTCAATAACTCGTCCCTTTTCCTTATGTCATTGTTTAGATCTTTAGTGAACCAATTTGGCTGGGCCCTGCTTTTAACTCTTTTCAGTCTTACCGGTACTTGGCGATCGAGTATGTCATTAAATATTTTGTACCAGCTGTCTGCAATATCGTCTATATCTTCAAATACAAATGCAGTATCCCACGGGGCCTCTTTCAATTCCACAACAAATTTGTGCTTGTCGAGGCGTTTCAGGTCTCTGTATGTAAAGGTGTTGCTTTGTTTGTTGTTTTGCAACTCTTGGCCTTTGTAGCGTCGCAAAGCAATTGTAGGCAGGTGATCCGACATTCCAATGTTCTTTATCTCCACGCACGATATCAGGATCTTGTATCAGGATCTTTATAGTGTACGACTTTTTCTTTCCCACAAGGCATATCGAGTGCCATAGTAGAAAGATATAGGGCATTGGCATCGTATCCAAGAATCTTTCTACACTTTTTGGTTCCACCCTGATGACTACGAATCTTAGTTATTCCTGCTTCATGACGTCTAGTGAATATTATACTTGGTCCACCAACGATAGCGCTTTTGAGCATATGATAAGCCTCCTCATTTGGGGCATACAACTCAGCGCCACGTTCTGCACTACCTCGAAGTAGAAATTGTAGTGATACTCCTGGAATAGATACTGCATCTTTCAATATATCTATACCTTTATCGTGATAGAAATCGCGCATCTTTTCTAATGCCTCTATGAATGGAACTACATCTAAGTTGTTATAGTATCGTAGCCAATCAGCAAAGGTCTCCATTCCGTTATCACGAAAGATTTGCTTACAAGCCTCGAACTCTTCCTTAGATAGTAGGTGTTGCCCTTTCAACTTTGATACCCATTCTTGATAATCTGGTAAACCAATGTGATCCAATTTGTCTGGAGAATCAAACCACTCGTATGGAAAGAAACTCTTTTGCAACTCACATCCATATGCAGTGATCCAACTTTCATAGGAAGTACCTGGTCCAAGATAATTCATCACATCGAGGAAACGAAATTCTGGGGTTAAGAGAAACATAGTGGTATTGGCTTTCTTTGCCACTCGGACCTTTTTGCATGTGTCAGCAATAGATTCTACGAAATAGTTCCTGATCAAATTCAAATCATATCGACCGGAGTTGAATCCTAATACGGGAACTTGATTTGTCCATTCGTTGATTTTCATTTGTTGTTCTTTAGGTAGGGTATCGAAAGAGAATTCAGGTGTATTAGGGCAAAACTGTTCGATGACAACTTCTTGGATTACTTTTGCTCTTCGTTGAAGTTCTTCGACAAAGGCAACTATGAGTTATTTTGGATCTACTCGATAGATAAAGGTTGGTGTTCGATTGTATGTGTCGGCAATTGATACTGATATAGGAACATGTACGTTTTCGATGGTTAAGCGGGCTGTTGGTTGTCTTCCTTTCGTCGTATCATATACTATCGCATGTGGATAAGCGGTTTGTACTGGAGTTGGAATTGGTTCATTGGTATTCTTCGTTGAGCATTCCCAAGCCTCCACCACTGTATATCCGGCCAATCGTAGCTTTGATGTTCTTGCACAAGTTTTACGATACAAATTCTTACCCCATGATTTGTCTTTCGTACATTTTGGGCATCCGTGAAAGTAGCACCCATGGAATTGAAAGATTGTTTTGGAAATAGGTTCATAGCCATCAACGAGTGCTCCTTCTATCCAATGTTCTCCACCATGACCACAAGCTGCGTGATGAATATGTCGTTCGATTCTTTCCGATTCGCGTTTCAACCAACGTAGAGCTTTCTTACTCGCACGACACACTGGCCAAAATGCTTTTTCGAATGCAGATTGTGGGGCTATGATTTTTTCTCCTGCACAAACTATCTTCGTTTCACCACGACTACAACGATCTGCATGACGTTGAAGATTTGAGGCTTTCGTGAATCGTTGTTTGCAATCATTACAGATATAGAGATCTCCGAGTTGCCAAATTTTCTTAATATAAAAGGCATGTCCCTCATATATCCCAATCGTCATCGTATGTTTGTAGTGAGCTGCATGTCGTGTCAGATGCCAAGCTCCATCCTTCGTAGGTTCATATACGCAAATACATATTCCAAAGTGCAACTCCATATTATCCAATTGGTCTAGAGAAGTTTTTGGTGTATCTCGTATAGGCGCTACCAATTGATAGAACTCTTGAGCTAATTTTCGAGCTGCGACATTGCACTTATCTACACGAGATCCTTTGTATATAGCAAGGCATCGCCAAAGGCATAGGTTATCGTCGTATTTGTCGATGGCAAACATCCCTTTTTTCTGTCTAAGCCATTGTGGTAGTGGACCGGTACCCAATAAAGGTTGACGATCGATTACGACTTTGACATCCACATGGATCCAACGTACAAATACCCACTGAGTGTCGGGTCGCGCTATATTATCGGGATTCAATCTGGCAATCTCCTTGTCGTTTATCCATCCCGCCGCATCGTCTAGAATATTTATCCATGGGGATCCGGAACCTGTCTTGGAAAACGTCATTATACGCCCATCCCTGATGTTGCGAATGCGGTAGACATAGCTATAGCGTAGATAGAAACTAGTTGCGACATTTGCAGTCAATTTCTCCATGATCCTATGCGTCAAATCTCCCGCTACACCATCGAATCGTGCGTCTGCCTTTTTCCTCTCTCTCAAGTGTGCCATCTATCTCATCGAGAATGGTGGTTGCTTCTCGAGCAAGGCTGCGTGATAGTGGTTCGCTACGAGGGTTTTGCCAAAATCGCTTACTAACTATTCGATCGCTAATTCGCCGCATATGGGGTATACGGAGTAAGGGATTAGTTTTCATCTTCCTTGCAATAGTTTTAGTGCGTAGACTTGCTGCTGCATCCTCATCAAGTTGTTTGCTTTCGCGCATAAATTGGGCGACTTTATGTGGCTCGGGTAGACCTCCTTGAAGAACTGGAAATCTACCTGTTTTGTTATGTCTGCCCCACCTCTTCCCTTTTTCATAGGATAAAGCTAAAGCTATTGCGTGAATGAGTTCGTGTTTGCTTAACTTGGCGAAGCCTCGAATTCCAAACTGCTTTGCTGTCCTGCGTAATTCTTTAGTGGTAACCATTATCCGTTGTCAATACTTATATGAGTGGCAATCTCTAATTGTTGTGTGATGGTCGATATCTTCTACGTGTACCTGCTCTGTCAATACTTATGTGAGCGGTAGTCAATATCTTCCAACAACTTCCTCTGCCAATACTTATATGAGTGGTAGTCTCTAATTGTTGTGTGACAGTCGATATCTTCTACATATCCCTGCTCTGTCAATACTTATATGATGGTTATCTCTAAATGCTTTGTGACAGTCAATATCTTCCGACAATTTCCTCTGTCAATACTCATATGATGGTTATCTCTAAATGCTTTGTGACAGTCAATATCCTACTCTAATCGATTGGGAGGTAGTTCTTTTTCAATTCCAATAACACCTTTGCAAAGCGAACCTTAGTATAACGTTTTTTATCTTTGAGGTATTGACTCGTTTTCTTACCGCACCTCGAGCAAAGTCCATAACTAGTACGACACCCAATCCCACATTTCGAACAGGGTATTGGTGATCTACTTCCCTCTCTTATCTGATAATTATGTTGAGCACAGTACTCTGTATTATATCGCTTTCTTTTACACTCGTAATCCTTCCCAAGCATCAACCAGATACAAGTAGCTTTATCCATGAGGATGTCTATTCGTATATATCTGCCAGTCTCTAATAGCTTGGAGGAACTCTGCAGCAACGAATATCATAAACAGTGTCCGAAAAGCAACAACTATGCCACCCATATCGAAACTAGGGGTGAATAAATGCCTTGTGATACAATTCGATGTCAAATAGACGTTTTGGGGCCTAAAAAGGGGTAATATAGCTAAAAAAAGCTCTAAGGGGGTGCCATAAATGCTAAATGGATGCAAAATAGAACACTGTGTTAGAGCTTTGTTGTACAAAAAAGCAAGAAAAAAAACGGGTATCATTTTGACTCCGGGTATACTACTTATTCTGTATTTAGCAACTGCTTCAGAGTTGTTCTTTGTAATTTATAGTTTATGGAACTGTTATGCAAGGGCAGGAGTTCCCTCATTTCATTTGGTTAATGACAATAGTTGTCAACAGTCTAATTTTGCTATCTGTTTCTTTACGCGGTTTGCTCGGATTTTAGTGCTGCATTTCCTTTGGGTGGGGCGGCATCATAATTAAAATCATGATGCTTTTTGCTGGGCCAAAAAATCATTCTCCAGATTGTGAATATTTACAGAATGATAATTTCGATATTTATTAAAAGTGGCGTTGGACTTTTGCCCTTAGCCATTTTATTTGGTGTGTGTGCTTTGTTTAGTTGGTGCCCGGTATACTAGCCCAGTCAATGCAGCACTAAGAACAATATAATTTTTCCTTAAGCTCAGGGGGAAAACATAAATGCCACTTCTGCCTTTTAAGCACTTACGAACATTATTGTTAATATGGGAATGTATAGTATTACCTATCTGTTACGGTAAATCCCTCGGCTATATCCAGTTGGGTTCGATTTTCGAATTATGAGAATTCATGTACTGTGTTCGATGTGTGTTGGCGATGAAGAGATATGAACTCCCGATTGGATACATGCAAATATCTAAGAATCCCTGAATTTTTTTTAGCGGCATCCATTTAGGTAAAATCCAACGGTTTTTAGCGTTTAGATAACCCGGCCACAATTTCCAATGCCTTTGTCCAAATAAATCAACCCTCCAGAAATGCTTTATGTTTCACTTCCGGTTAAATTGCATTGTTCAGAATAGCCAATCAGAATACACAAAAATCGGTTTCTTGCAGAGCCCTATTTTATCATCGAGCATGCGCAGTAAGAAACAAATGGGATCTGGGTACGAGATTGTGAAAAATCCAATCTAGAGGCAAATTTGTGTTTAGTTAGAAATCCACACGATGAAAAGAACAGACGGCTGCTATTTATAAAGAAAAAACATTTCCGCAAATTGTATTTAACGAAAAGTAAGAAAACTCGGTTCATTCAAGGCAAACTGAATAAAATATCTTCAAACTGACATAAAAATCCCGAAAATATTGGAAGATCTGAAAGATATCTATGGCTCAACTAAAATCAAAAGTCTACACTGAACATTCATATATAACATATTCATTCGTTACAAAATATATTCATTCGATTAAAAAAAAAATCGATAATGTCACGTGACTATAGAAGGTCGGGCTGCATAGCCACGCTTGCCAATGGCTGACGAAACCCAAGTGGTCTCTGTTTCCAGTGTTGAAGCTGATTTTGTTTTCTCACTCAATGCAGCAAGAGCGATAACGGATGTCAGTAGAGCCAGATACCCTATATCTCAATACATCTATGTGGGATGAGTTTTTGTGTACGTTTATAGCAACCATCTCAGTCATTGAATACCAGTGAAGTATGACCGGAAGTATAAACGGCTGGATGATGTGCAGATTTGTGTAGCAGAAATAGTTTACTGAAGCTGTGTTACAGCATGTTTTCCTCGGTACTGGTGGAACAAAATAACTGAGATAGGTACTGAGGAAAGGTAAGGAGTGCTAGTTCATCATTGCAGAGGAAATTTTAATTTTGAAAATCATAGAAACATTGGGAGTACATTGATTCAAATGGCATATATGTTTAGAGTTTCTAGTTGGACCAATCACCAGGCAATTATTTCCATGCAGTTGCCGAGTGAAGTCCGCCTCAAAAATCCCAATTCAGTGTGCTAATAGTTTGTCTCGGAACTCTATGTTAAATTACTATTTATTTTATAGTGCCGGAGAACATTTCCCGCAATTCGCTTCGAAAATCGAAGCCTGCACCGTGCAGTGGTCCCCCTACTTCAATCAAGTTCAACAGTCATGATATATAGATATCATACTGGAGGAGTCCGATTCAAACGCTGTGCTATCCATAAGCCGTACCATATGCATAAGTTATTATAATGATATTAAAATATGTTACTTGAGAGTTGTTCAACCGTGAAGTACGACTGTAGAACGACTTTTGATTCATACGCCATACTTTCCATGTGCCGTAACCACGAATGCAATTGTTATTGAAATAAATTCAAATTAAAGTAAAGCGTGAATGTCGTTTCCAGACAAGATGGCGGAGTGGCGCGCGAGCATCAGTGTTCAGAAAGAAATTGGTAGTTCGTGTTTTAAAACCACGAAATACTTTTGCATCGGATGCGGCATGCCCTTATGCTGGGAGTGTACTATACAATACGGCGACAGAAGCATACCTGGCTGGGCTAATTAAAGAGACCAATATTGGATTTTGTCGGCCATGCTCAAGGGAAGCAGAAACAGCAATCTACGAAGTGCGAACATTCGCGCTCTGACCTGGCTATCCGCCATCTTTGCAATGTGGAAAACATATTCTGTTCTGCATCGCTGTACTTTCAGCCTGAGTAGTCACTGAATAAATTAGGAACGGCTGATTAAAAACGCGTCTGAATCAACAGGCGGACCTTTGTTGGTCGTTGTAAAACCACCATGAATATTGTCCAGAGCAACTTTCCATACAAAATATCGCCAAGATTCAGAAGGCTAAGGTACAGGAGTTTTTGAAAGATACAACTAAAGTAAATTAGCACAGCTGTTTTGTGCGGTGTCCCTGAGCTATAATAAGCCGCATGTAAGCCATGTTTCTGTCCAAAAACCATAATATGAGCGCTTCAAAAGTATGCTGGTGAAGAGGTTTTCGCCGTTTTCTCTGTATTTGAATCTCCGGCTGCCTCATTAACCAGCAATGGTTCAATGATTTTCGGGCCTCTTTTGAGATTCAGGGCTGAATATGTCCACTGATTCTGGGCGATAGTTTCTTTCTCAGTTAGGTAAGCAAAATCCTACCTCGTCCTTTAAAGTGCCACTACGATCAAATTTTGACATATCAATTTTGTCTAATATTCGTAAAGTAGAGTGGCTATATTATTACCTGTATTACCAGTTCAAACCGGTTTTCGATACGACGACGGGAAGTCTTATTTTTTGGCCTCCGAATCTTGAAATTTACGTCCGCCATTACGCGAACCCGTTCCTGTGGGCGAGGAATGGCCTGGTCATTTTTTAGCGTACGTGACGTCATACACTAACACAACAACACGTGTGGTACTTTTCCCATACAAACTTTCACGCGAACTGACATATGTAGCAAGAAAGTGTACCATTTTCCCGTTTTGAAAAATATCAAACAAAACGTTTTGAATAGAAATAATCCTTCAAGTTTGTGCATTGTACAATTTGACTGTAGCAATTTAACGAACTACAAAGCTGGCATTTCGCTACATTCAAGCCTTCTACTTGAGTACCAAGAATACGGTTTGTAATTATCTTCAAGCCTCATGCAAGGATGATGTGTGTACGTTTTGAGGGCAGACGCTTCTCCATAATTGTTTGTATCACATGGAATAGCCGGTAAGATCGTACCAGAGTCCAATATAACAGTTCAGAAGAAGGCCAAAACAGCCGAACCAACTGACAGAATGTACTACTCAGACAACTACTAGTATAGATTAACCGAAACATAAGCGGCTACGTTTGCTGAGAACATACTTAGTCATAAATAACTCATATTGTTGTTTCCTATAAACAGATAAACCTATCGATGTAGTATGCCTTTTAATTTACTGCTAATTATATTTTCAAGACAATAAACCACAGAAGAAACCACCAATATTATTTCATGAAGTACTTTGTTTCAGTTGTTTGTGTATCAAACAGAAACGGGGGCGCGCGAAGTTTGGTTCTGTGATAGCCACTGTAAAAGCTGCAGATCAGTCAGTTTCAATACAGTTTCAATACATTTTATGTTAGACAAGAGAGCGATTTAATTTTATAGCAATTACATTGTATTTTAGAAAGTAGATTCGCCGGAAAATATATTGCCGGGACACAGATAATTCTCGATCTCTCATCTACATGTATGAACTAGCGATCCGGGTTTCACTATAAACAATGAACAAACTTAGGACTTATAAACTGATCATTACCTTAGTGATTTCTCCGCTGAATTCTCCCTGTAGCCCGGATCCAGTAACAACACAACCTGAAAGCCGAACCAGGGAAAATACCCTGGGAAAATATTACCCAAAGAAGATACGAAACCTCTGCTAGCTAGTACTACTTACTAGCAGGCCACTTCCCAAGCGATTTTAGTGACTATTCTCACTGCATAGTTAATTAGTTCATAACGAAAAGTTACGTAACCCCGCAAATAACACCGGAATGACGCATGTCTGTTGCGGTAATGATGCATTGCGCCCCCTGCGTATAAATTTGGTTGCCCCACCTAGAACGTGATCACTTCAACGGTAATCCGGGGCCAAAGGCTTTGCTTAGTTAACCCTTGTCAACCGCTACTAGCATAAAGTAATATGGCTGAACGTGCTCTCCCTCCACCACCTTCCCCGGACGCCGTTCCTGCAGGACCAGCGCCAGCACCATGGCCAGCACCAGCTCTAGCAGAACCTGAACAAGCGCCAGTGGCGAATGAGGTATTTTGTTCGTTGGTTTAGCGGCAACATACAATTTTTATTAGTTCAGCTAGCCTCGCGGTTTTCCGATGTCTTAGATTAGTATTTTCACTTTCGCCCACGGGTTTGCTACTTAGGTTTTCATCACAGCATTTTTTCTTAACGCATTTCTATTGTACATGGTATTTGTTTAGTTAGTCCTTTCATCTTGGAATTTTCATGGGCGGCATTTATATATTTAGTTACGTATCCGTTTTTTTAACTTTTTTATTCGGGACTTTTCTCGTGCACCCGTTTCGTATTATGCCGTGTACGGACTTTCCTTTCTCGCCGTAGGTAGGTTTTCCTACCTTAGTACAGTCCTTTCGCTCAGTTTTTTCGTTTGCATTTTTTCCGCTGATTGCGTAGTTCACGGATCAGCTACTGTTCGTATTATGTGTTTTCGCACATCACATTTCGCATGGTCGCACGGATTTCAGTCACTCGTTCTTTGTCGTATTAGCTCCTTTGTATCGGCTTTTTTAACACATCCCGCTATCCGTCTTCCTTATGTCTTAGCAATTAGTGTTATATCGGGGTCATTTGTACATTTTGCATACTGTACCATAAGTATTTTGGTGCTACCTACAATTTTTTCACGCATTTGCGTTATCGGTTAGGGAGTACTACTACTGTTCTAGTTGTACTTTTAGGTAACCGCCACTAGGCAATCTTAGAGGGTGGGGCAAAATGTCTCGTTCTGTGCGGGTTTATTTTTATGTTACCCTTCTTTTTACATATAGTTTTCAACTTGCTAGATAGGAATATAATCGTATATTGGCTCGTACGTGCTAGTTTGGTATGCTACTGTAAAAGGCGGCACAGAGTTGTGTGCGAGTTAAGTATGCTCTATGTACGACAGCTAGAGATGTACCAGATTTGGCAATTCTAAGACCTGCGAGCGTTTTCGTGGTTTCATTACCGACACGATAGTTGAGTGGGTTTTGTCCCGGGCAATCGCGGTCTAGGGAAAAGTGGGTGATGTACAACCTCCCCCCCCCCCCCCTCTCAAATTTGGTCCTACCCCTCACCGTAGAACCCTCCAAGCCCCGCCTTTGCCACAATGAGAGGTTCCTTAATTTGTGGATAAGGTATCTACCTTTCAAGCTGGACCACCGTTCTGACTTGCCTAGATACGTGGCCATTTCCAAACGTCTGTCGATGACAAGAGCGGATACCAGCACGTCCTGCGCCACCTCTCATCGCGCACCTACTTTGGACTGGAATTCAATGGCGTGTATTTTGTTTTCCGTACACTCCCGTTTGGCTGGAAGGCGAGCGCCTTGATTTATCATAGCTTGGGACTCGCCGTTCCTAGCGTACGATACAGGAACCCCAAGCGAGCGCGCCAGTATATAGACGATCGCCATATAGGTCAACTTCTTAAGCCACAGGTTATGAAATCTGGTTTGCCTCCCGATTGAGCGCTCGCCGAAGCGGCAGCCTACATCATGTTGTACTTATTAGTAGAGGCTGGTTACTTTGTTGGCTTAAGCAAATCATAATGCACCCCGTCGACAACGATTCGGTTCCTGGGTTTTGTTTGCGATTCTTCTCGTCAGGCATTCATACTTCCCGACGATAAGAAGCAAAGGTTCAAAGAATTACGGGAAGAGATTTTATCCTCTCGTAGCATCAAAACGCTTCAGAGATTTGCTGGAAAAATAATATATTTCAGTCTGGCTATCCCTGGTTGCAGGCTATACGTTCGGGAGACCTTTAAGGCAATCTCTCAGCTCAGCCGGTCTTCCAAGTTATCCATTAACATGAATGGAAATCTCCGTGAGGACATTCTGCACTGGCGCTTCCTTGACAGATGGTCGTATTGCTTGCCGTGGCGACGGGGAGAAGTTTCTTTCAAGGGACTACTGGTCGTCCGAGCCCTTGGAAGACATAAACCTCCTCGAGTCAAAAGCTCTGCTTAACGCCCTTAGGGCATTTCAAGAACGAATATCGAATTCACGAATTGACGTGCACATCGATAATCAAGTCATCAAGTCCTCTTTAGACAATGACGGCTGCAAGAATATAACCATTAATGACGTCATCAAAGAGATATATCGTCTTAGTCGCGACAGGAATTTCAGCATCCACACCTTTTATGTGCCTTCCAAGCTCGACCCAGCTGACGACTCCTCGCGGAGATACTCCGAGACTCTGTATGCTATCTCGCGCGGCCTGGCTGCATCTGGAGCAATTTTTCGGGTCACATTCATTCGACTCGATGTCCTTGGACAGTAATTGTCAGACAGAAAGGAATGGAAAGCCTCTACCACACTACACTCCTTGGCCCACCCCATGTTCTGCCGGGACAAATGTGTTCGCCAACCCCCCTTCCCCGTAGGCCACAATTTATATGCGTTCCCGCCGTTTGTTCTGCTCGGTCCCCTTCTCCGCTATATTCTTGATCAGGGCTTCCACGGCGCTTTCGCTCTCGTTGTGTCAAATATCCGTCCACGGGCATTTTGGTGGACAACCATGCAAGCCTTCGCAGTGGATCGTTTGTTATTGGGCAAGAAGGGAGAGGGGAATGTATTAGTTTTCCCTTGCCGCCATTCGCCGGACTGGACCCCGCGCCCTTTGCAGTGGACCTTTGGGCCCTCCGATGCATTTGCTGATGAAGCTATATTTCAGAAGCGCTGTTTTTCTTTGTAGATCGCGAGACCCTGAAAAGCAGCTCGACGTTTCCCAGCATGCCTATACCCAAACGACTTCGACGCTAACTTTTGCCAAGCCTGTGGCTCCCGAGCACATCCCGTTAAAACTGGCACACCTAGTAAAGTCATAGACCATGCGGCGATATTCAAGCGTTTTCGTGAATTCTCCGAGGTGTCTAAAGGAAAGCCCTACCAACAACAGAAGTCAGCTCTGTGACAACGACTGGTCGATTTCCAGGCGTCTATGTCGCCCACCAAATGCATCTATTCATGTACTTCAGACGATATAATTAAATTCCTAATTAGTAGCGATAGGTCGGGCAAGACACTAGTGCACAGTTAAGCATGCTCCCGCGTCGGTTGTAGTTGCCCAACTCGTCTAGCCTCAGGGTCTGTAGTCTCCTTGATAGGTAAACTTAGAGCTATTTTCAATAACTTAGGCCGCCTACATGATTCCAATCCTGCCGCGCACCCTCGAGTCAAAAGTTAAATTTGTGTAAGAGGAACAGGCCAGTAGGGCTATTACACCTTCGCAGGCAGTTCCATTATTGTTTTTTACAAAATTTACCAAGCTTATAGACCTGCTCAGAACCTCTATACAGGACAGCCTTCCATCTTAGTATATTCTGGTAAGGGACGCCGCCTTTTTTGTGGTGGATTTTTCACCGGGCCGGGAATCGTGCCTCGGATCTAGGCCGCATCTTGTCTAGCCAGGTGTTCAGGCTAAAGACCGTAGGGGTGTTCTTACTTAAGTTAACTTTGACCAAGACTTCACGAGGGGATGCACCACGCCCATTTGTCTTGGAACCCTTCAAGGACCACGGAGTTTGTCCACGTGACTGGGTAGAGTATTATTTGTCTGTATGTCAGTTGTTAGGGTAAATTTAGCGCAAGGCTACTTCTTTAGAGCCACAGATCGAGGCAGAACCGTAAGTCAGAGGCCGCTTTTGAGTTCGGCGGTCAACAACCGCCTACGGAAATATCTATCAGAGGCCAATATTAACTGTGGGGAGACTCCTCACAGTTTCAGGGTAGGCCTCTCCAACACCTCAAACATGCTGGGTTACTCGCATGACGAGATATCCCGCCACTTAGGGTTACTAGATTGTCTAACACGGCCAGTTCCGCTTCTCTCAGGGAAAGGGACCTCTCCAGTGACAGACCCCTCGACCAAATGCCAGTCTTGCACCCCAATAATCTCGAGTGCATTTTCTAGTTTAGGCACACGGAACGACCATGCCTCTCTTAAGATTAAGAAGTTAAATTCTCATTTAAGCTGTACGCTTCAGTTTGATAAATGAATCTGAGTAAAGGGCAGGAATAAAGGAGATGTATAATGATTCACCATGCTGTGGCTTGTTTGGGCAGGCAGCCCGCCTATTAGCACACATTACAGCAGTGGTGGGGGCAGGAGCGAACTCTCCCCATAACATAACGCGATGAGATAATGAGTATGCAGTGAGGAAAATTTACTATTATTCGTCCTGCTTTCAAGTCGGTCGCCAGCGGCTCTATTTCCCCCTAAATCATCTACATCCGGCAATAAATTTAAACAAAAAAGACACATCACTATGTTTTGAAGAATTTGATGCAGATTTTAGGTCGTTATTTACTAAACCACAGCAAAATTCGCAGTGTGAGTTTGTAGCCAATATAAGAAGAAATGTATGGGTTCGAAGCAACTTGAGAACGATGCGTTAAGTGTATGACGTCACATACGCTAAAAATGACTAGCCATTCCTCGCCCACGGGAACGGATTCGCGTAATGGCGGACGTGATTTTGACGGTAAACTCTCTTTAAAATGTGTGGTCTAATTGGCCCCTTTGCAAACTTGTTTTCACTGATTTGGATATTTCTGCCACTGTTTGTTCTTATGGAATACAAAAAAGTGACAAAAGAAATGGTCAAATTTCGTCGTAGTGGCACTTTAAAGCCATTTGTTTCTCAGCTCAAGTTTGAGCAAAATTCGCCCAACGCGCGCCGCAGTGGACACGCACTTTTCAGCCAACCAGAAAAGAGATTGTGACTTGAATATATAATAATATCACAAAATTGGAAGTTTTAAAAATCAATAACAGAAGTCATGGACTTCCGATGATAATAATAATAACAATAACAACTCTTGTTATGAACAAATTATAGAAATAATCAGTAAGAAACGTTTGCTTTTGTTTGTAGTTATTTCACGGCGATTATTAAATGTAGGAATCTTATGTCAGGCCGACACACTAGCATGACCGCAACTGGGGAATTAATGTTACGTCACGCTACGGTCAAGCTAATCTTCCCCCCGATTTCTGAGCGATCTAAATTACACTGAGTCTTCCTCAATTTTAGAAAGTTGTCTAAGGCAGTTTTTATTTGAGCAATTTAGTAATAAATCTTCGAATTTTAAGACACGCTTTGCTGGTTTTGAAGTATTCAGTATGAGGTCGTTATTTCGAGTACTTTGAAATAGAATGCATTTTCGACTATAAACATCATAACAATACTTATTAGACTATGTCTACCTTCTAAATGAAATAACAGTGTGTACAGTTAAGTTTTTTATAACAAATGTATTGATGCTTGTTTTCAAATTTCACGAAGGTTGCTACTGTTTTCTAGCAACGGGACACAGATAGGGTCATGTGACAAAATATACATATTTTTGTGTGTCTACTAACTAGAAAACGTATTGAATGAATTCTGAGAAATTTTGGCACCACTGGAGTAGCCTAAACCTCTCTGTGCTGTCTTAAAATGAGTGCTGACGGTTGGGAAGTTAACTTTAGGTTTCTTCTTCTTAAAACTAAAAAAGCTGTTGAGATTCGTATCAATGAAGGGAAAGTAACTCTTGATGAATTTAAAGAAGTATTTCGAAACGTCGTTACCGATGAGACGAGACGAAGCATTTACGATGTTGACGGCCTCTTGGTTGAGCTCGAGAATAACCAAAAGATTAGTGTCCATGATGTGATGATCTTAAAAGTCATCGCTAAGATGCTGAAAAATGAGGAACTTATAAATCAGATCTATGAATTTGAACGAGACAAACGAGGTAAGATGAGTTAAGATAATATGATATATGCTTCACAAGAGTATTTTGCACCTGAACGCCAACTTAAGCTGAGACGTTTGCATCAAGAAGTAATAATTTAAGAGAATTCGTCGACTGAAAAAAGCATAACGTTTAACCAGTCACACAAAGCATTAGTAAGATTAATTAGGCATGGAAGATTACATAGTCGCAACTAAACGAAACCAAAGCGGTAAGAGATATGAATGCAGTAGCATAGTATAAATTATGTAAATATCCAGTTTTCTATCTGAGGTCAAGCGTTATATACTCAAAAGGTGTTGTGAATTATTTAACAGCGGGTATCAGGCGAGTCGCTGCCGGCGCTTTACATGTGCAGAAAACAGAATCTCTCGTGTTTATAATAATAATAATAATAATAATGTCTTTATTTCTCAACCGGTAAAATACGTACCGAGTCTTACAGTCATAATAATACAAGAAATATTAGTAATACAATAAGTCATAAGTATAGTAAATAAAATGTAACAATTGTCTATAATTAAAGGGCCAAGTTATATCTAAAGATTAATCTATTTACAAACGAGTTCTTGAAGCGAGAGGTGTTTATTTTAGGCCAAAGGGAGGATTGTTTTCTGAGGTTCCTGGAAGAAGGTTTAATTTTAGGCATAAGCTGAGTCAGAGGGTGATTAGAATTATTACGGACTTTACTGAAAATCTGTCTGTCACACCTCTGGAGTAATTCTCTGATTCGTAAGTGACTAGTAGTGTATTTTCTCTTAAAACATCTGTCTAGAAAACACTGGATGATAGATAAGTCAGGCTCAGAAGAGCCGTATACAGGTAGGGCATAAGTTATCTTAGGTACTATTATAGATTTAAAAAAGTGGTCGATTTCCGACTGGTTCAATCCTTCTTTTCTTAGGGATCTTAGGATAAAAAGACATTTGTTCGCCTCTGTAAGTTTCTTTTTTACATGAGCAGAGAATTTACAGTCCTGCTGGAAAGTAACACCTAGGATTTTAAGTTCAGTGCATTGCGGAATATTTCCAACTCCGAGATATTGTTTAACATGTCCTTTCTTGCGAAATATGAGCTCTTTACATTTAGATGGGTTACACGACATGGCATTATCATTGGACCAGTCTCTAAAATATTTGACGCAGTCACCTGTTTATACTGAATGTGTTAGTAAAATGAAACAATACTTTCTTTATTAGAGCATTTTAAGAGTCGTTCGAATTCAAATCGTGACAGCTTTGATTAATTTCTATGTTGGGAATGGCTCATAGGCTGCATGGCTGAGATCTCAGTCCTTTAAACGTGGCCAGTCGGCGTACAAGCTTCGCATACTGATCATCCGTCCTGCGACTTATTTTCCTGAGCTACTGATTTACTCGGGTTAGCGGTGTACCGTTGTGGGACCGAGTCATAAAATACCGGGCTCGGTTTTTTTCTCTTGTCGGCGGTATGTGAACAATCCTACAATGAGCGCCGGGCCGATTTGGTAATTCTTTCAGACAAGGTTAATCATAAACAATCCACAGAGAATGCGCACTGCAATTGACCGATTTAGCTTGTACATTTGTTGTCCCAATCAGGTCACCTGACTTTTCCCTTGAGTAACGATTTCTTGTTTTTTTCTGTATCCCAAGAGGAAATGTATAAATGACTCTAATTGCAAAACAATGCACTGAATCCTCTGGAGAGCTGTCACATGATCATGATCTGAATTGGGACAACATGATGAAATTGGGAGTTCCCAGAGAATGATGTGGTTCGAGTTGCGGTGACAGCGTATTCGAATTTGATGTGACACGGCTACAAGATCATGCCAATGCTTCTATCCCAGCATCTGTAAGACAGACAATAAAGCGATGCCAGAACACAAAATTATTGTCTTCAAATTAACTGATTGATTTAGAACGTGTTCTTTAGATCCAGAAATGACCTACATTATTCAAATTTAACTAAAAGCGAATGGAGAAGCGACATCAGCTAGCCTCGTCCCCAGTCTCACTACTCGGTCGTTATTTTTTCAAAATGGCGGCCATTTTGTCTCCCAAGTAAGAAACCTGGCAAAACTTTCAGGGTTAACTCTCGCAAAGTGAAATATATGTATTTTTGAGTCGGTTTATGTTTTTGGCCTACGTAAAATACCTACTGCAGAAAATTTCAACTTTGGTTCCAACACGTATATTTCCGTCATAGACCTCTCAAAATCTACCATAGACCTCTCAATTTCGCTTTCAAGAGGTTCTGGCCAGGCTTCTTGGTGTGGGACTAAAACGAATCAGTAGCGTCACAATATCCAGCCACGCGTAATCGAAAAGCGTGGGGACGAGGCTAAGTCAGCGCTATTCATCTAACCAATAACTTTGAAGTCTTCATATGAATCACGGTACGACGTGAGTTTACCAAGGGGAAGAGATTGGACCAAAAAAAGAGGGATGAAAAGTGCATTCAGAGTAGTATAATCTTGAATATTTGTTTCTCCTTCCTGACCGGAAAAGTGCGTGTTTCATATCAATATCATTGTACATAGAAGATGACATTTGGTTATATTGGTGATCGCTTTGAAGTAAAGCAACTGGCATAGTATATCTGCTGATTCACTGGCTGCGTTGTACATGCAAAGTCTGCCCTGTCAGCACTAGCTTCTGGTCGTACTGCACTGCCAGTTTGAAAGCAACAGGATAAATTCCGGGTCAACGCAGCGGCAGAGTGTTTCTTATATTTCTCAGTCGACTTACAATAAATAATTAAGTTTCTTGTCCCGTGAAGGGGACTGGAGTTATGTCTTGACTCCACCCAGATTTCCTATCCTTTTATCCCATACATACATACTTTATTTATAGACACGATAAAAATATTAGTCGTTACAAATTTAAGATAAATAGTTTTTACAACATACTATAACTGTAATAAAAACCGTGCCGTGTGGGAGTCCGATTTGGTAAAATGCTTTTCTATGGCTTTTTTAAAGGTAGAAAGCGAGTTAGCCATGCGTAGATTAGATGGCAGATTGTTCCAAACGATTGCACCACTATAGCTGAAGGAACGTTTCATGTAGTTGGTGCGTGGTTTTGGAAGAGATAGCTTATTTTCGGAGTCCCGTAATTGGTAGTTAGTCTTATGTGGGATAAACATTTCCTGGAGATAACCTGGGGTAAGTTCATGAAGGGCCTTATACATAGTAATAGCCGTTTGTTTAGTTCTTTTTAGAGTTTGCATGGAATTTTGTCTAGACCAGTGGCCTTTCTGCCATTAATTTCATGAAATAGTTTACAGACATGAACCTCGATGTTTTTAAAAGAGAAACTTTGAAGCTTATTAATTAGTTTCCAAGTTTTTTTAGGATCGTTTTTGGTACATTCGAGATTACTTATAAAGTAATTACGTTTAGCTTCTTTAATAGTACTATTAACAACATTCCTAGCTTTTTTGAATTTTTCCCAATCATTTTGGTCATTTGACGACACCGCTTTTCTATTTAAAAAGTCCCTTTTATGTATTTTGCGAGTTAAATCCTGAGTAATCCACGGGGACCTTTTTTGGAAATTCTTTTGTTTCTTATAGGAGCATGTTTATCAATAGTACTCATTAAGAGTTCTTTCCAAGAACCCACATATCATTAGGGTTTGTATGCTCTGAGATTTTACACCAGCTCTTTAGTTGTAGGTCCTTGAGAAAAATTAAGACTCCTTATTAAAATTCTTAAGCTGTCTCACTTCAATTAGTTTTGTGGACATTGGAGCATGGATAGCCAATTTTGAAGGTAATAAAAAATAATGAGTGGTCAATGATACCAAGGTGGCGACGCCAGGGGTTACCTCCTTTGTCCCAAGGAGTTCCTTGGCGCTTTAAGTCCCCACCTTTGCTGGGCAAATTATATTTTTGTAATAATAATTAAAAAAAAAATTATAACACGAGGTCAAGCTCTCGTGAAATCAGTCTTCGCTGCTTACGCTCGACATAACAGCTTTGCCGATTTTCAACCCTCCTTCCCATGGTACGTGCCACCTTCTTACTCGTGTTATGGTCGTTTTAAAGGGGCTATGTCATGGTACTGCGCATGTATCGAGTAATCGCTCGGTTGGTGAATGTTAATTGGATAGAAACAGCTAAACTTCCCTCCCTCAATGCTTGATTGGAAGGATTTTAAATTGTTTTCCTGCAGACTGTTTATATACAATGTTTGTATATAAACATTTTTGCATATTTGCTTTGATTTTCAGCATCCCACATGGCCGACAGATTCGTTAGTTCATATCAAAATCGGTGGAAAAAGCTGTTTCCGGCCCAGAACGCGAATGTAAAGTCACTCTATTATGACAGCCCCTTTAAGTCGCCACCTTTGCTGGGCAAATTATATTTGTCTAATAACAAGATCTGTAATGATATAAATATTAATGAGTTGTTAAAGCGGCTCACAACTTGCACATAGCCATAGTCCAACTTAGTTAACTCTTCTGTACCGCCAAAGTTTCGTATAAAGTTGTGTTTTTACTCGTTTTAACCTAGTATTTCCAGTATATAAGTTAGGATCCGATGATAACTGGCTTATAGTCTTTGTCGGTAGCCTATGACCATATACTCACTTTCGACTACATTAAGACTAAGGAGATTTGCTTGAAGCCAGTTCTTTAACTCATTCAGATCTGTATTAATTTTAGTTTCAATTATAGTAACATCAATGCCGCTTGATGTTATGCTTATATCATCGGCATACATACTTGGAGTTGAATAGGATAGAGAGCCTGGTAAGTCGGTGATATAAGAAAAAGAAAAAGGAGAGATCCAATGATAGATTCTGAGATACCCCGCATTTAATAATCTCACTTTTGGATACCATCCACTTATAGGCGAATCCTTGTTTACGTTTTTTCCTCATTAGCATACATCAAACTTCAAGCGACGTACATACAAACAAACAGAGTCCATAAATCGAAAGTGATTGTCACACTTGATAATCACCGAAAATTTGAGAGTGATATGATACATATATTTTGAGATATGAGCGTTTAAAAAGCTCACAATTTACAATGAATGTATGGCTGTCAGCAACTCTTGCCCCCCAGCCCATTTTATAGTTTTGAAAAGTCAATTTCTCCGTAAATATTTAACATATCAATCTCAAATTTTCGGTGGTTACTCAGTTTAAAATTCTCTTTCAACTGATATAGTCTGTTTGTTTGTAGCTTGAAGTTTAATTTATGCTAATGAGGCAAAAATGTAAACAATGACGTCAGCAAGGATTCGCCTATATAGCAATGTCGATTTGAACCAGTTTTTAAATTCATTTCCTTCAATTCTATAGTATTGTAATTTTTTTTAACAGGACCGTATCAAAAGCCTTTTTTAAGTCTAAAAACATGGCTTTATTAAGGTTTCTTTTGTCCATATTGTTTAACCAGAAAATTGTACCATTGAGCAAGGCTGTCATAGCGGAGTGTATAGTGGTCTAAAACCAGATTGATATTCTGAGAGACTATCATTTTCTTTCAGATTACCATATATAAAGTTGTGAACAAATATGTTTTCTATAAGTTTTGAAACCACAGGTAGAATAGAAATAGGTATATAATTATTTCAGTCAGCTCTATTATTAGATTTATAAATAGGTGATACCTTTGCAATTTTCCAGTCATCGGGAAAAACGCCCTTGCTGATTGATGCGTTAAAAATATATGAGAGTGGAGATTACATCAGATGCTATTTTAAGAATTTCGGTTGGGAGCTTATCAAGTCCTGAAGCCTTGTTTACTGGAAGATTATTAAATCAGCTACAGTATTAGCATTTATCTGCTGAAAAGTAAACGAATTTGGCGATTACTTTATAAAATCCTCGAGTTTATGAACATAATCAGGTATAACCTCTGCGAGTGACGGTCCAACATTTACAAAATGCTTGTTAAATTGGTCAGCAATATCATTTGGATCTGTAATGTCCTCCCCATCAGAGGTTAATTTATTGATTATCTTTATCTTTAATGTTTTATTCATCAGTGCATGTGTTCAATATTTTCCAAGTGTTCTTTACATTACCACGTCTCTTCTCAATATTAGTGTTGAAATACTCGCGCTTTTTATTTTTAATGTTCCGATTTACTTTATTTCTAATTCTCTGATCCTATGATTCGTTTTTAACTCGTGGATGCACGCATGTGCAGGAACGAGTATTTTCTAATATATTACGTGTTCTTTATTCGGTTTATCGGCAAAATGCTTCCTTCTAATGTGTACGAAAAAAGGCCGTTCATGAACATAGTTTACATATCTTTCTTGGACTATTGTTATAACTTTTAGAACTGTCCAAGTACGTCGGGAACTCTAAACAAAATAAATCTAAAGAAACGAAACCAACAATATTGGATTTGGCTTTCGAAAGGTCACGCGACACCGCTATCAAAACGTATATAATAGGAGCTATTACCGGGTTTAGCATAAACCAACCAGTGGACTATTACGAATCCTGAATTCTGATTGGCTACCCTACTATAGGTCTATTTGTGAATTAGCCCATGGTAGAGAAAAACCGCACGCATTTTCACGAAATAATAACATATATGTTTCCAACTTCAATTTGTTTCTTTCTAGTATTTTATACTGCCCGACTAGTTAGTTTATACTAAAACAATTAGACCTCTCGTAGACGCAACAGTAATATCTCCTCTTCAGCCTCCTTGTAAAAGAAAAAAATATACTGATATCCTGTGGTGGGAATAGGGAAGCATGAAGGGGTCTAAAATTGTACTCACCGGCTATAATTTAGCCTCAGAAGAGACTCCTGTATTGAATGTCAACAATATTCTTTTCTTTATTACTACTACTTTTAACTATTATATTATTTTAGTTTCCACAATTTTATTGTTGATTCAAACCAAAAAGGCCATTAGTCCGCACTAATCAGATATTTCACATTGAGTATTGAGAAGGGTAACATATTTGAGCCCAATAAAAAAATATTTATCATAATTTATCTTACTGTAATAACAATTCCTACTCTCTTCTTATAGTTGAACATCAGTTTGTTTGTTTGTTTGGTTACTTAAAGAACCAAAGATACCAAATTTGCTAATACTAATAATTCAGCCATCATTATCGTTATGCTGATAACTATATTATCAAATTAAATTAAAACTTTTGAGACTCTGTGCACAAAGTTTTTGAAAGATTGAACTTTAAGCTTTCACTCTCAACTGAGAGCTTGATCACAAGTGTGCGAAGGTCACGGTCGCTTGCAGTCACGGGCTTTCGGCCCAAGTGACTGTAAGGTGTTGTCCAAAATCCAACTATAACTATATTGTTAATATGTGAAATTGCTTTTTTAATCCAAACTTATTTTAAATTACTGACATGATTTTTAAAGCAAGGTGGGACAACCTTCCTATAACGTTTAAATTACCAGGACTAGCCACTATGCCATTATTTGTAAATAAAATTTACTCTAAATACTTTATATCTGAGTGCATCGGGCACTGAGTACCTTTTCAAATTCTTGATTTAATAATTGTATGGAGAGAGCAGGGTTAGCATGTCTCAAACCTGAACCAACATTAATGAAATTGTTGAACAATGTAGCCACTTAATACCTGTATTTACCTCTTTTATTAAAACCAATACAGGGACTTTGTTATCAGTATGTGATAGCCTTTCCTTTATTTAAAATATATTTTACGGCTCCTAGACTTGCCTCGTTCGTTAGTAAGCCCCGTTATATAATCAAAAGTATTTTGTATAATACAAACATTATCCGATATTAAATCTAAATGTTTCAGAACACTTTGTTCTAAATCATTCGATTGAAACTCCGAAGCGACCTTGCGAATTTAAACAAAATGTCTGGTTCTGCTGAAATTTTCACAAATAGTACACAATTTAGTGATACAACTGATAATGTCAAAATCGTGACTCAATCACACATACTATTGACGTAATTCAACCCTACGTTTTTGACAATTTGGAAACTGTTCAAATTTATAACACACATACACAGTGCAATTTATTTTCAAAATTCCTTTGGCGGTTTTAATTGGCAAACAATTTGGCCTCGGAATTTATCACCGTACTAACGTTGGGAAAGTTTAAACTTTCTGTCAATAGAAGTGATTAGAATCCAAGCTGGTTAAAAGTATTTACCAAAGGTTACTAAATATTGATGCCAAATAAAATCGTGCTAGCAAAAACAGAAAACAAAAAACAGAAAAAAGTCATGAATATTTCTTTCGAGCACAGTTAATAGAGTGGAATGGTTATGAAACCCAGCGACCTTCTTTGTTATATGTCTTTGTTAGCTTTTTTCAACCACTACCCTGCACAAAACACAATAGAAATTCCAATGTGTTAATCAATCAGCCAATAGAAACGTGTGAGTTCAGTCGTTCAGGGGACGCTAATGAACTATGACCCCGCACAATATTTTGTCTTGCCCCCTTCCAACATAAATCGCAGCGCCTTTGTTAGCCCCTTTGAAGTTTGCCGGGTTTCATAACCATTCCACTCTATTAACTATGGTTTAATCTAATGTTATGTTATTTATTTTTAGAAACTTTGGAGAAATGGATTCCAGGTAAGTATACTTGTATACCATTAAGGAAGAATACATTAATTAACTATTAATACTTTGTTCGACTGTTCCCCTGAGGATAATCTCATTCGAGCCAAACTTCATCGACAAAAGATAATGAATTGTTCACGTGTTCAAATAAAGTGTATTGGGATGGTTATAATCATTGCCCCTGAAGTACTGTTTCACTAAACGAGCAGAAGTGTTTTATCAGATTTACAAACACGAGGCCGTAGCCCGAGTATTTTTAGATCTGATAAAACACGTGCTGCGAGTTATTATTTCACTCAGTGTTTGTTTGATGTTTTTGAATATCTGGTCCAAAATAGTAAAGGAGCACCTGGTTATACAGATTATCCCCAAGCAAAAGAAAAGTCAGGAAACTATGAAAGCAAATACAAATGTATATAGTTTTCATTTATACTTTCTGAATATTTGAGACTAAGTGTTTTAAACCTGTTTATTAGAATAACATAATTATCTGGACCCATATAAACAGCATTGGAAGGAACACTTCTGTATGCAAGACTTGAAAAATGTATACTCTTCAGCATCGTTCATCACTTCTCTTGATCTTTATTGTCCACCAAAAATAAGCTAGGACATGTATGTAGTATGTACTGTAAATCTATGAAACATGTGAACATTAAAAATAAGTTAACATTATTTTCTTAAAATATGCAAAACTATTCTATAAAATTTAATTAGAGGTAAATCATGTATGTGTTGGTGTTGTAACTCAAATTTTGAGTGAGGAAGGGTAACATTGTAGGTGTTGATTGAAATAATGTGATAGTTGATTCAGTTTATTTGGGTTTGATAATGTATTTGGGAAAGGAAGTTCATGATGGCTAGGGATGTTAATTCCAATGAAGCTTCATTCATAATACTAACATTAATAATCAGATACATGTGTGTTGGTTTGGTAAACATATTTTTTAAATTATGCAAACGTGACAAGAAATTTTTTTTTAATTATAATCAAATCATAAGGGTTTTTAAGTAATAGATAAAGAATGAGTGGCCGATCTTTATCCGATTTACAAACCCGAGCTGAAAGCGAGAGTTTGTAAATCGGATAAAGATCGGACACGATGTAGAGAGTCATGTTTTCAGTTATTTTGGCGATACGACTTATTTTGGCCGAGAAAATCGAAGCCAAAGTTTATGTAAATCAGGACGAAATCTGTATCAGATTTAAAGATCACTTATCGCTCTGTGATTTTCTTTGTTTTTGCTTCATGAATTATTAATGAGTTTGATAAGTAAACATTTAGGCTTATATAAAATAATAATACTATCAATAATACTAATATGATTATAATCAATACATATTTATGTATGTTGCATCTGAATCTTAAATTCAGAAACAGTTTACCATCTGAGAGAACCCTCGGCTTTAGGTCATATCAGTCTTCCTAGCCATTTGAAAAGGGGTCTGCTTAAAATGGACACTTGGCAATTTTTTTAAATTTAATTGTAAAGACCTTGATTTTAAAATTAAATAAACATGCATGATCATAAGCAGAGAATTTTAGCATTCTGGTTATCAATTCGTTTGCTCATTGTGTCAAATGACCCAGTGTTTCTCAATTCTTCTATGGGTCAACTTGGGAAAATTGAAATTCTTAAGTTTGATTTCGATCTAAGGCCCTGCATGCAAACAAAGTGTGAATATATGGTCCAAATGCGATTTCAAGAAGCACATTTTTTCACAATAATTATTATACTGTAATAACACTAGTTCTATATAATATATGACCTACCAGAAATCACATATTACGAAATGTGATTAAAAGACCAACCCCCCCCCCCCCCCCCCCCCCCCCAATGTCCCCCATGCATGGAAAAGAACGCTTCACGTGTTACTTTGAAAGGTAGTAAATATATAAATTGTAAATCATCGCGTTTACACCAGCTCTGAGAATTTGGGACTCCGACGTTTGAGGGACAAACAGATTTTCAACAAGTAGTTTTCTATAAGCGGCGCAGGACATGCTACAGAGTTTATCAAACAGCTTCTTGTCAATAACTTTAATTTATGTTTCATCAAAATCTGACAAACAAGCTTGGTTTATATAAGCATTAACAGCGTTATATACACAAACTACTTTAAAATAATGGCATTTTAAATTGAAGATATCAATTAGCGATTGTGGAGGAATTAATTCTCCATCTGAATTGAATAAATCATGAACATATACAATGCCGGCTTGATGCCAGTGTTTATAATAAAATGAATTACTACCAATCTGGATGTTTCTATTGTTCCAAATTATTTCATTATACCACTTACGGGAGGATTTGAAAAAATCACTTGACAAGCTCGACCAGTATTCCAAAATATCTAAATAGAAAGGAGGTAAAAATCATGGAGTCTGGTGGCTATAGCTCCAGTATCATAATTACATTGAAACACAAATTTACCTCCAAATCTATGTAAATAGTATGAGGGAATGATGTTCCAGGGCGCATTTGAATCATCAAGAAGTATTTTTACCCAGGACAGTTTAAGAGCAGTTTCGAAAGTTCTAAAATCAATCATATTGAGCCCACCTCGTTTCTGCTCACCTATGATAGTAGACGTTTTAATTTTTGAGGGTTTTCTATTCCAAATAAACTTAAAAGTAATCTGATCTACTAATTTATCAAATCAGGGGGACACGTAAGGAACTTGCATTGTACGTCAGTTTTGATAGACCTCGCGTTTTAACTATATTTATTTTCCATAACAGACTTGTTCTAATTTTTTTAATTTGTCATAAAAATTCAAAGCATTATTTTCCTCTTCTGCATAGTAGAAATGGCAACGAAGTGCTTTAATTGGCTCAAGTGGCCAGTTAACCTGTAAAGGAGTACTTCGCCGATCTTTTTCTCGCCCAAGCCATGGCATCAGTTTTCGATTTATTTATCGAAAGACCAGAAACCATTTCATATTTAGCTAGCAAATCAAATAAATGTCTTCCCGAGCTTTCATCCTTAAGATATAGTGTCAGATCATCTGCATAGGCAGAATATTTTATCTCTGTAACACCAAATGTTATACCTTCAATTTCGGGCGAGGACCGTATCGCACAGTTTAACAATTCTATTGCAATAACAAATAATATCCCTGACAACGGGCAACATTGTCTCACTCCTCTATTTAAAGGGAAAAAGTCCGTCGAGAAGCCATTGTTGATAACACAACCAGAAATTTGATTATAAAATACTCTAAACCACCTAATTATGCCAGGGCCAAAATTAAATGTTTCAAGCGCCTTTTGAAGAAAAGGCCATTCTATGCTATCGAAAGCTTTTTTTAAATCAATAAACAAAGCAAATCCGGATTATTTTTTCAGTGACATACAAAAGGCGTTTATCAACCGGATATTTTCCCCTATATATCTGCCTTTAATATATCCAGTTTGATTGGGGTGAATAATTGACAGCAATACCTTTTTCATTCTCTTTGCAATAACCGCAGTTGCGATTTTATAATCCGTATTAAGTAAAGTAACTGGTCGCCAGTTCTCTAACCTTGTAAGTACCTTATTTTTCTTTGGTATGAGTGAAATGATGCCTCTACGCTGTTCTATGGACATTTTTCCGCTGCGAAAGGCACAATTAAAACGTCTCCAAGGAGATCCCCAAAAACGTTTATAAAACTCGTATATATGAAGATCCCGACCGTCAGTACCTGGGGATTTGTTATTCTGGGTATTTTTCAGCACAGATAAACATTCAACTGGAGTTAAAAAGCCCGCTTCGTAACTTTCAGCCTGGCAATCTTCTAACACTTTAATATTTTCATTTTCCACAAACAAATCCATCTGGTTTGACAAGCCTCGTTGTCCAGAGTTGAAGAATACAGCTCGCGATCTTCATAAAAAGCCATTTCATCTTGCAAGATATCATTTTCATTACTGAGTTCTTTACCGTGATCTAGCTACTTCTAGCGTCTGAATGTGTTTGATGTTATGAATTGAAAAAAATATCGTGAGCTTTTCTCGCCGTGTTCGTACCACCGAACTTTGCTTCTTATCCTGCATCCACGGGTTTTCTCTTCAAGAATATCATCTAGTTGTTGTTTATATTTGTAGTTCTCAGCCAATTTATCTTTTGTTGGATTCTGTTCCACGATCCTTTGCAAGTCATTTACCCTGTTAATTAAATCAAACTCTTTATTTCTGCGCTCTTTCCTTTTGCTAAACTGAATGGTAAAAGACCTAATTTCCATTTTCGCCATCTCCCATTTAAAACCATTATCGGTACTCAAATCCTTATATTTTTTGATAATAATTGGAATTTCCTACTTAAGAGAGTCGCTAATTTTGTCACCAAGCAAACAATTGTTAAATTTCCAATAGTCTGGTCCGCGCTTGACTTTCTGTTTCGGAATAATATCTCAAGGGTGATGGCCGAATGATCTGGGGAGGGAGAATATTTAATTACGCACTCATTCACTTTACTCAAAAGATTGGCTGAAATTAGCCAGAAATCAATCCCGCTTTGTTGTGAAAAAGACTTATTTCGCCAAGTGAACGACAGTGTATCTGGAAACTTATCACGAAAAGGGTCTTTAAGCTGAAAATAATTTTGTAAAAAAGTTATATCATTAATAACTGACCTTTTGGAAGAATCATACCTATCCCAATTTGAACCAACCTATCTATTTTTGTTTGTACTCAATTAAAATCACCACCAATCTCTTTAGCTTGTACACTTTTTAAAACATTATTTACATTATCTAAAATATTGCACTGTTAAATACTGTCATTCGGAGCATATAAGTCAATCTCGTCAGTATTAAGATCCAACAAAATAAACCTCCCGATCGTGTCAGATGAATGTGATTTTATAGAAACATCCAATTTGGGATTGAATAAAACCATTACGCCTTTCGAATGAGCAGTACCACGACTATAAAAACATTTGGCGCCCCACTCCGCGCATTCCAACGGGATTCACAGTTCTCAGAGCTGAACGTTTCTTATAAAAAATAAATATCTTTCTTTTGTTTGTGGAGCCATCTAAAATGTTTTCGTCTTTTACCAGTAGCGTTTAGCCCTCGTACATTTAAAGACAGTAAGCTTAAAGGGATACCCGAGTGAAAAACACATTGGGGCTCAAAAGAATCTTCAACATGTTCTTTGTTCAGAAAATGTATTAAAATTTGATCAAAGGTTTTTAGTATTAAGAACGAGCACCTCAAAGTTGGCCCCACGAAGACATGGGCGCCGCCATCTTTGTTTTCATTTACGGAAGTGACGTCACTTCGTCCCACCAGCGTTCTACTCTCTCACTTATTAGGTGTTTTTAGGATGATAAACGCCTTAACTGTACCTCACATACATTGTAGTTATTATACTTATTCAGAAGTCACTCGAGTCTTTTAAGCCATGTTGTTTTGCTGTTATTAAATGGCAGTTACGAGACCTTGTTGTTCGTCTGATAATTTCTCGCCTTCCCAATGCTTTTCTTCCTCCTCCCAGTCTTCTGAACTTTTCTCATAATGTCGTCTTCATCATAATTCCGGTTTCTGTAAGAATTCCTCTGCAATCTCGATGAAAATATATCCACTTTAATTCCGAGCGTGTGAAAATCATACAAAGACAAGTAGCCGCGATACGCTGGTGGGACGAAGTGACGTCACTTCCGTAAATGGAAACAAAGATGGCGGCGCCCATGTCTTCGCGGGGCCAACTTTGAGGTGCTCGTTCTTAATACTAAAAACGTTTGATCAAATTTTAATACATTTTCTGAACAAAGAACATGTTGAAGATTCTTTTGAGCCCCAATGTGTTTTTCACTCGGGTATCCCTTTAAACACATGTTATTTTTCTAAAAAAAAAGAAATAATAACTTTATATGAGTATAATAACAAAAGAATGGGCTTAAAAAGATTGAACTGTAGCTTTTTTTACTTAATCTAAATGGCATGAAACGCAAAAATTAAAAAGAATAGTCTCCTTTGAAAACCAACAGCATATACATAAGGACATATAATAAATACGAACAAAACACGAAAAGGAAAAATTTGGCTTTTAGCAGCTCAAATTTAGCTGAGCGGTGGCCTCCGAAACGTATTGAATATTTGATATTAAAACGACACTATAGCCTAATAGTTTCATGTAGATAAGTATTTTCAAAAGGTGGTTTTATTCTCACTGGTTTAACTTAGGCACTACAATACTTCCAGGTTTTATCAGAGTCCTGATATTTAAGAACGGTATATTGTAGCCTGCGTCGCATCCGAACTGAGCGATTTTCGAGGTTTTCAACCTTTTCTTCCATAATTTTCAGATCCTTCGCTGTAGCAAGGTTTTCAACCCTTTCTTCCATAATTTTCAAATCCTTCGCTGAGGCGAGCTCGGTTAGTTTATCCTTTATCTCAGATACCTCGTCTTCGATAAAGCCCACTCCTTTTTCCAATTCATCAAGATCTGTACGCAGCCTCTTAGTCTGGCCTTTGAGTATTTCCAGAGAGGCTTTGATGCCATCTAAACAAGCAACTTTCTTCTCAATTGCTTCGACTTTCTTAAATATAAGATTGAGAATTGTGTCGTGTTCGCCGCCACGTGGGGATGCTGAATTTGAAGATTCTCCGTTCGCGGCCATTTTTGGGTAGTCAAAGACTTGGAACTCGATAAGAGGCCTCAGGGCTTCAGAACGGAAACTTCAGAGCTTCAAAATGGGTAAGAGTATGTCTTCGGCATAAAAGCGTGTCTTACCTCTGGCCTGCCATGCGCATAATCTAAAAGGAAGAACTAAGGGAAGCAAGATACTCAATTTATAGATCCCGACTTTCCATAGAGACAGCTGTAGGGTGTAATAATTATTGTAAATTGTTTCTTTATATGGTTTGATATGGAGCTCAGTACATTTTCAGGATTCTGGCTATCAATTCGTTTGCTCATTTTGTCAAATGACCCAGTGTTTCTCAATTCTTCTATGGGTCAACTTGGAAAAATTGAAGGCCCTGCATGCAAACAAAGTGCACGGTGGACACAACTGACTTTAGCAGTAAATATTCAACGTAAAACCATTTACAAAATAACTTATTCATTCATCTTTTAGAGTTTAGAATAGTTGTTCATGAAAATCTAGCAACTTAAAGAATATATCTGTACCCACAGTCGTATGTTTTTAGAATCAGTTTCAATTTTTGAGAGGAATTGCTTTAAAATTCACCGTGAACAAGAGTATACGTTATTATGACGTCATATATTTTTGAAAACGTCTCTTAGAAAATAAATATGTGAGTATTTTTCGGGTTTTAACGAAGAAATGTACTTATTGTACACTGAATAGGCTCAATATGGTCATTTTTATATTTCTTCAATGAAGAAAGCATAATTTAAGTCATACCCATTTTATGACGTCACAGGAAACTTAAGTTCTTAATACCTCTGCAAATATTTATCGTGGAGACTTCAAAAATATATTTATATTGTTGTGATAACATGCTTTATTGCAAACGTATACGTAACGAAGAATTTGACCTTAAAAGGAGTCGTTCATCATGACGTCACAACAACGTCAATATACAAACCCGATTGAACTTGAAGACGTAATTTCATATTAATATTAACCTACTATAATTTCGTTACTTTTGAGGTCGAATTAATTTTTTTTTTGCTAGTTTATACATTTTTGGCACGCTCAACTTGAGTTAAGGTTACCGGATACCTTCAAAACTTTAGAAATGTAGTTTTAGTAGTGTCTCATATACCAAAAACTCCGTTCAAAAAAATAATATTGACGGAGAAATACCAAAAGGAAGTTTTTAACCGAAATGTAAAAGGTTCTGTTTGATTGACAGCAGATCAATAAACACATGGCAAGTGCTCACTCGCCCGTAACGACGGTGTGGGGAAAGCTAGCGCATATAGAATTAATGTTTACGTTTATTGAGAAATGTTTTCCACACACGATTCCATAATTCCATCGGGATGCCCTTAGCTTGGAAAACAAAGAAAAAAGAAAAGCAAAACAAGGTCAAACTATGCATACGACTACGAGCCAAATAGATAAATAGAAGTCCTCGCAAAACCCGACAAGGGTTCGTATTTTCACTTTCAGACAGAGTTGATAGGAAGAAAGCCAGCCTAGCCTGAATTTCAGCCGTCTCCTCTGGTTCGTTCCTCCCGAGAGATACGTCTGAATCCAATAGCCGATAATGTTGTCCAGTGACGTCAAGGCGGATTAAAAATTTAATTTATGCAAATAAAACTGTCACGGCGGTAGTAAGAGTTCGTGGGTCACAAAAACAAAGCCATCGCTCGCCTTGAGAAATTATTTGAGATCATGCCGGCCAAAATAAAAGCCATCCCATTTGCTTCTCAAGTGCCTCTTATGTTGTGAAAACCTTTTCAAAGTAACAAATCGTTATATTTGGAGGCGTTTATCTTTGTACGTGTCTCGCGATCTGCCGTTCGAATCGACACAGCTACGAGATATTACCTATGTAAATGATGCAACAGAAAAGTAGAAAAACATGAAAGGATAATGGAGAATTTTCGATGAAATACGAAGACTCTTGCGGGAAAGAACAGTTCCTTGAAGAGAGTAGTGACATTCTTTACCACTGCGAGTGTGAACAAATAATCGATTATCAACAACCCCACGGACGCGACGCGATAAAATGTACATGTTTACAGGACAGTCTGCCGGTTATTGTGCAGGACACTTTCAATCCATTTCCAGATGTTTTCCTTACGAAGGTCTTTGCCAAAGACAATCACTCCACTGAAACTCAACGATCAACAATCGCGAGTCCAAAATGAATCCTGCCGTCTTCTCGGCTAATAATTATGATAATTATGCGAAATTATAGAATATGAACCAATCAAAGATCACTACCAGGTTTTCTGGTAGTGACGTCACTGGACGGCATTATCGGCTATTGAATTCAGACGTCTCTATCGGGAGGAACGGAGACGGCTGAAATTCAGGCTAGACTGAGCCAGCCGAGAGAATATTTGTTTCAAAGAAACCCGGGCCAAGAAAGCTTAGATGGAAACGTAAAGTCTGACGGTGACTCTGAATCGCTTGAAACGATCTCGCTACAGTTGCCGTGCTGTTTTAGACGCCTGCAAATCGCTGTCTCCTCTACTAACTATGCTGACATTCAAGGCGTCTCTAGGTGTTCACCTTGGCTTTGTCCCTCGAGGTCTTTTTGTCCTTCCCCTTTTTCAAGTCACACAACACAAGAATATTAGCAGATAGATAGGGAATCATAAATATAACAAATGACTCTTGAACTATAACGGTATTTAGCATTAGGTTTAACTTTGGCTGGATGGATGACTTGCAGTAAGGCGCCGGACACTTTTTAAGCAGTACGAGAATATACTATTAGGATGTCAAACACGGTGTCACCAGCCTTGAAAACACCGTGAAGAGCTAGCTGATAATGTGTTTTCTTCCCAGCAGGAGTCATTCACTAGTTGTTTCCAAGTCTGGCGACAGCGTGTTTTCCATCAGAAAGTTCATGTAAATTCTTAGTGCAAGTCCTCTATTAATAACGCAACTATAAGTGAAACTAACTTGCCACATATATAATAAAACAATGCTGGCACAACGGCATGTCATTTGTCTCAGTTGTAAAACAACAGTCGTGTTTGATCGTTTTGTTTTGTTGCTCGGTATGAACAAAGTCTTGTTTGTCATGTTGGTCCATTCGTATTTGAGCATATTTACCTGCTTTTCCGTCGTATTCTCGTTCAATACTCTCCAATCCGCTTTCACTAGCGACAACACAGGAAATTCTATTCGCGCATTGATCACACAGATCACACGGTGTGTTGTGCTTATCAAAGAAAATCGGCAAAATTTTCCTGTTATACAAAAGTTTCCAGATGCTTTGGAAAAACGTTTCAATAACTTTTCCCACTAGAATCATGATGTTTGAGGGAAAAATACCTACCGAATTCGTCGTCGAAGCTCGAAGCACGTGCTCGAAGGTCAGAAACGGTCAAACGCCACGAGTGACATTACCGCTGAGCATGACGTCAAGCACCAGATCGAGGCAACTTTGTGGACATCGCAAAATCCTAGAAAGCATCCGCCTAATTCAAGTCCACCACAGGGAGCCCAAATTAGGGATGCTGCTACGGCTATCGCCTTCGCAGCAAAAAGCTCTCACTCAAGAGGAATTTATTCTATTTGTGTGAAATTCTCACAAAATGTTAATTGATATCGCAGCTACAAAGGGGTTGTCGGGAAATTGGGAAATTCTAAAAAGAGAGCTCTTCACGACGTTTCTCTCATATCTACTCGGACTATATTTTCGCCGTTTCACGAAGAGCATGACCACTTTTGAACTAAATCGAATTTTGAAATTCCCCAGTATGGTTTTGTAATACGATTCCTCTGAAATGTGACAAATGAAACAGAGTTTAAAAAACTTTAAAATATTTTCGGAGTCGGAACTTCTGAAAGCCATCTCACTAGATCGGAGAAACGGGATCGCGGAAAATTCGAGATTTTCAAAGATCTAAAAAAACATGTATTCTTGTAGCCAATTTTATAATCTTTAAAATGATACATGAATGATTTATCTACGATGTTTCCTCGAGTCGCTACATAATTTAGACTGGAAACGCACTCTGAAGGTATTCGGTAACCTTAATTCAAATACCATAGCATAGGAATAAATAATTGAAGCGGAAATATAACACGTGGTTTTAACAGTGTAAAATATTCATAATTTCAATTGACATAAGCTTACACGTGATCGCTCGATTTCGGTCGTTTAAGCACTTAAATTAGGCACCTTTGATCAATTACTTTGGAGTATTCTTCAATAAGAGATTTAATCGAGCCTTCCGATGACAGGTTTGACGGTAAAATAGTTGGGATAACACATTTTCATCGACCTCTCAACTCAGTCCGCCATCTTGCCTGGCTCCGTGAGGATTTCCCAGCATGCTCACTGATGTCGTTCACAAGTTAGCAAATCGAACTAAAGTTTGCCCTTAATCCTGGATTAGCTTAATCGGGCTTCGAACAACCGGGCCCATGGCCAGTTATAATGATGGGGGGAAAAAAACGGGTGTCTAAAATGTTAGCTAATTGAAATTGACGTATGGGGAGCAGAGAGTGAAAGTCACCGTGCTAGGATTGAACCACAGCTGTCCCCAACTTCCCAAGCGCTGGTTTGTTCAAAATGAGCGGTCACTTATTAACTATTTTATAAAATTAAAATTTGTTTCATGTCTTATATGACTAATTATGGGTTATTACATCAATACATGGCTGTTTAACTGTTACCACGGTTTTCCTAATTTATAGAGCGGTTTTTACATGAGTGTAGTAAAACCAAACTCACAGCTAGCTAGAATTATTATATTATTTTATTCTCTTAAAATTGCCAATTATTCTAAACTCTTTTTTCTGTGCGAAGAATCCACCGATTTTTCCCGATTATAGCCTCTTTGACGAGAACGACTGGTGGTTCGTCCGCCATTTTGAATCACCCCTGACCACTAACTGACTGAATATCAGCGTTAATGAGGTAGTACATAAATTACACCGGATCAAAAATTAACACGGAAATGGCTCGGAATTGTTAAGATACGAATTGAAAGGCCATATTTACTGCAGATAGTGCAAAAATGATGCTAAATTAAGCATTTTAGTTGTAATAATATAATATTCTTACATTATTCCTAAAATTCTTCCAATTATTCTCCATTATTCTTTTATTCCCAAACTTATTCCGGAATAATTTCCGCAGGCCTACATCTATCCAATCAGTAGTAAACACAAAGAAGCCAGTTCTGAGCTAAAGTAGTCATGATTGGTTTTTGCCTGAACCAATCATGAACTAAAGCAAAACAAAGACCAAATAAGATTAGTGCAATTTGGTTAATAATTGTCATGCCATTTTTCTCGACCAATAGAAAAGTTAGAAAGTAAACACAAAACCAAATAATTTCGACACTCGTCTGAAAACCATGTATGCACTCTAAAGTCAACCCAAGACCAAGTTCAGACTGGAAAACTCTTTTCAAAGTAAAGAAATAAACATGTTTATTGTCCCCGCGCGCTTCGTTTTTTGAGGCCATGCACCCATTCTTTATTATTTGTTCTAATCTATCGGGTCCTCTAATAGAATCCCTCAAGAAATTTGTTATGTTTGATGCGCCATGCGGTGCATTCTTGTATTGTGTTAACAAATGCAATTTGACTTTAGGGAACTTTACCCATTGTGTAATTATGCAGCCAGAAGGGAAACATACCATGGCATGGAAACACAAGAGATTTTCAGACGCACCAGCACGTATATTAAAAGAGATTTACGGCTTCATGCTTAAGTTGTTCCATGATAAGCAAGAGCGTATCCATAAAGCCATATCAGAGACAGGCATCAATACAGTTATCTTATAAAAAGAGAAGTTAAGCGGGAAATAAAAAAAAGTTGGAAATAGCGAATAAAAAGGGCCGCACGCTCCGTTTTTTGGTGTGAAATCCGGACGATAAACTTGTTTCTTTCACTTGGCCAAAGGCCCTGTTGAAGAAAAGTGGGCTCGGGGACCCGGGTCACACTTCCCCTGAGCCAACTTTACCGCGCATCTACATGGAAGAAAAGTTGTCCGAGGTGCTGGTTTGAGCGAGTCTGGGCACAAAATATTGGCCTGTGCATGCTCTGTTTCCTGAATTGGCTCGGTTTCGCCGAGCCAAAGTGTTTATATGAGAATAAGATAGATCTTGGACAAGAATGGACAAAGGTAAAATAATTAATTGCAAGGTAAAGCACAAAAACAGTAAATGAAATTATGCATGATTGTAATCATTAATGCAGCTTCCTTCCTGTGCATTTACATTTGTAAATTCGTTTGTTCAATTTTTTAAAGTGCCTGGATGCATAAATCAGAGGGACCCAGAGCAGGAATTACAGTGAAGTGAGAAGAAGTGGGATAGGAAGGACATAAGATAGAGCTAGATTATACATGTAAGAGATCTCCTGGTCTATAAAACGACAAACAGCTGAGTCACACAATGTATGGTACATTTATCTTTATAATGATCATTTATTCAACTGAAGAGCTATTGAAGAGCGTTAGACAGTTACAGTTTAAAAATAATAATTGATGATAACTATTATTATTTTAATGCAGGTTTCAATTTGAGTAAAGCATGCAAGGGGAGTGATTAGCTAGGCTTATTAGTTATTCATGAGGTGCCATGCCTATATGTAGCCTAAATTCGAAGAAACTGATTACCCGGGTTTACTTTCCAATATGCACACCTCATTGTGTTATGGACCAATCAGATTTTACCTTTCATATCCTGGAAAGTGACATAATGTTACTTTTAACAGGAATTTAGACAATACATTTGCTATTGACCAATCATAGGAGTGTTCCCACGCAGTGAATCGTAATAACAAAATAATATATTTCATGTAAATTATTTTGTTATTACAATTCACTGCGCAATTTTGTCCCTGAGCCTTGCATTGAATCGTTTGTGAAGCATATATCGAAATTTGTCTATTGCCCCTGGGTATCCCAGGATGGTCACTGCGGCCTGGTCTGCATGGCCCTTTGGGCTGCCTTAAAGAACCCAGTAGCCTCGAAAAGTCTTGAAGTAAACCAAAACATTTAATTGAAAACAAAACAAGCATGCTATAAACTGGCAATACTTGGAATATTTTTTAGTTCCATAAAATAAAATGCTCGGATAGGTTTCAAAGTTCCATATGTTTTAATGCTATGTTTTGAGTCCCACAAGCCTTTATCATGAATAAATAAAGGTCATTGATTGATTGAGTCGATCGTGCGTGAACCTTCAAAGTTTTGGGAAGACAATTCAATGTAAGCGCATTTAATTCGAAAGGAAATCCTTTCCCAGTATTAGTTTTCCAGTATTAAGAGTATAGAAGTTTTTCCATGTCTCCTTCCAAAACTTGATTCACGGTCCCGGAACGTTGCAACGATTTGACAGACCTATCACAAATCAGACTAACGTGTTAATCATTGCACGTGGAGAAATTCAGACTACAAGAATTTCGAAAAGATACTTAGAACACCTTTTGTAACAACACAGGGACTGTCGTAAATGTGACACTGCAGAAGCTAAAGTTTATTTGATGTTACACTTTGCACTTATAGCCGAAAACTTTAAAGCGGGACCCGCGCATTAAAGCGAGCGGCCGTTGTTTATTATTTTGTGGTGCAAGTTTAAGGCTCCATAATATTGTTATGCTATTTCTACATTTTTTTAAGTATAGATTTCCAATATGGTTAACTTTATATCGTGAAGCAGCAAAGATATATGTTTGTGTGAGCTGGTTTGTATATCGGCAAAAACGGCAGTATTGAATATATAGTGTGAAACGAAAATAAACGTTTGCCGAGTTTTTTTTGCTGGGTGTCTTGAGAAATTTATTTCTGAAGCCACGAAAAGTTCATGATGGTTGGTGTCTAGCCATCGACAGTTCAAGACTTTTGGTGGCTGGCCGTCGACGGTTGATGCTGTTTAAGTCTGGTAGTTTGGTGCCACCATGGTGGTGGTTGTAAAGTTTTTGAGCGAGACTGTATGGCCCATGGGTCAGTAGTCATGCTGTCAGTACTCATGCTGTCAGGAGGTGGGCATGATATGGATGTCTTGCCAAAAACGTATCATTCCCATACAACTTTGCATTAGCAAAGTGTGCGAATCTACTTATATGGGATTGATATGGGAATGCTTCGTCCATATCATTTCCATAGTAAACCCATATATAATCCATATATCACCCATATCATACCCATACCATACATATATGGCCCATATCATACAGGTGTGGGTTTGATAGTGATTTGATATGGGTGTCCATATCATTTCCACATCATCAATGCTGTCAGGGAGGTGGACATGATATCGGTATTATATGGGTTTCTGACCAAAAATGTATCAAACCCATATCCATATCATTTCCATATCAAATCCATATATAACCCTTAGTTTGACCCATATCATTCCCATACCAGTCCCATATATGGCCCATATCGTAATGTTTGGTAGGGGAAATATCATTTAAAAAATCAAGTTCACAAAACATGTTCACTTAATATTATTGACATGTTTCTTAGATTAGCCCTTCACGTAATTTTAGAAAATAATCTTGATTTAATGTTCACACTTCATAAAATAAGTATATACTACAGATGTACAGAAAATGGGGCCATACAGGAAATGGCAACTAATTATTAGGGGTTTCAAAATAACTTGGTTCATTGCACTTAGACTGAAATACAGTGTAGACATATACATGTATAACCAGCTACACATACTATAATATTTGTATTTTAACACATTCAAAGTCCAAGCCAGCTACACTGACTGATTAATGAAACCTCTGCATTATGCTAATAAATAATGTAGTTTCTGTGTAACTCCAAAAAGAGGCTCATGAAAGAGGTAGCTCCCAAGTTTTACAAACAAATTAACAATTAATTTTATTATATGCAATTGCTTGTGGATTTCTGCATGTACAAATTATGTAGATTTGTAACCATTAGGCAAATATAAAAAAAGGGATACACATGTAAACAGTTTCAACTGTTAGAATATACATATATCTAGGTTTAACGTTTGTGGAAAGCTGTGTTATGTCACCTGTTGGCTGGATATAGATAGATCGTTTATTTTTACAAATATTTCTCACTTACAGCAAAAACTGAATTACGGAGGTTTACATTAATATGGTTCTAGATAAGTTAACTAAGTTTTAAGAAGGATATACTATATACTGCTCTAATTAAACTAATGCTATATTACAATTAAAAATTTCTAAATACATCGATTGTAGTTACTTACGATTGTTATTGTAATCATTTGCGCCCGATATTATAAAGGTGTTTCTATATCTATTAGTTCTACATGATGGTATACACATAGGATTTCTACTCCTTAAGGTAACAGTTGGGCGCGTTGTATTAAACGGTAGGAGGCCATATAGATTTCCCTCTGGATGCGACAGTATCCTCCGAAATAAACTCTGGCAGAGTTGTGACCTACGGTCCGCAAGGCTACATAGACCAGAAAAGTTAAGCTGGTCAGAGTACGAAAGCTCGTATCCATATATAATGCGTAGGGCTCGTTTTTGTATTCGTTCAAGTGAACAGCTAAGATAATCTGGGAGACTATAATGAAATACCGGGCTGGCATATAACAACACAGATTGAATACAGGCAGTATAAAATTGGACAAGTTCGTCTGCAGAAACATTAGCGCGCTTAAGCTGAACTAGGAAGTATAGTCTCTTTGACGCTTTTTTGATGGTGTCCGAAATATGAGAGTTCCATTTAAGATTATTCTGTAATGTTACACCTAGAATTTTTATTTCGTACACTTCACCAAGAGTTGCCTCCCCTACCGTAACGGTGTCATAAATTCTCGGTGTTCTAGAGAACGAGATTTTGAGTTCTTTACATTTCTTTGGATGCAATTCAAATCTGTTCTGTTTAGACCACTGATCTACACGATTAATTATCTCCTGTGCGTGGCTGCATTCGTTCTTTTTTATTACTTCGTGAATCGTGGTATCGTCTACATATTTGAAAATACCATTTGCGGATGGGGCATTCAGATCATTGATCATAACTATGAATAGCCAGGGGCCTAATTTGGTACCCTGAGGTACCCCTGCCGACACTGACTCCCACTCTGAGAAGCAATCACTTGCAAGCTTAACACGTTGGCGCCTATTCGATAGAAAATATAAACTCAGCAAGATAGTAGAGGATTCTGCTGCATTAAAAAAATCATTAAAGCAAATACTTTTTTAAATCTTTTTAGTCCTTCCTGTTACAATTAACAGTTTATTCTCTTAAAGTGCCAATAACCCCCAAAAAAATATTTTTGACGTCTATTCTGTATAGCGCCCTGACAAAGAATTCGAAAAAATAAAAGTGAAAAAACTAAACTTCGACGATTTTACTGGTGTCAAAGTTAGCGAAAACACCCGTTTTGGGCTTCCTGTTTCCAGTTGGAAGTCAGCGCGAGTCTTGGTGAGGGCCTGGAATTATGACGTCAATCGGGCGCATTTTACTACAACTAACAGAATCCTTTGCACGGTTTCTTTTGTTCCTTTAATTTAGACTATTGTCTTGGTATTCTCAAAGGAGTTGGAAAATCTGAATAAGAAAAAGAATTCAAAAAGGAAAAACGTCCTATTATAGTCTAATCAATAGGAAATAAACTCCATCACAAGAAAGAGCACAACGAAATTAGTAAATTTACCAAGTTTGGTGATATTTCATTGGACATTTATCATGTGGTGAGCTTGCAAGAGTCGCAGAAATAAGAGACGTTTGTATGGGATTGAACGAACGCCTGACTACATACACGTCACAGGCCACTGGTCTCCAGGCTCCCAAAGGGAATTGAAAACTGACGGCCACATGTTCTGGTTCTCAACTTTGAAACGCCGTAAAAAAAATACTGTTGAGTTTTAGCCTCCTATTTTTGCCTTAAGTTCTAAATAATGGTTTAAAGTTTCAATTCAAAAAATATAATTTTTGGGGTTATAGGCACTTTAAATAAAGTATACATGACAAATGTAGATCTGTTCTCATACATGTGCATGTAGTTTGCTATGGAGGCTATTTATACCTCAATTATTCTACATATTTATTTGTCTCACTTTGTTTGTGCTTGGGGAGAATAAAAGAAGATCAAGAGAAGTGATGGTTCTTGAAGAGTCTCCATTTCTCAAGTAGTCTTTACAAGAAAAATGCTCCTTTGCTGTTTTAGTCCAGATATTCAAAACCATCAAGTAAACACTGAGGAAACTAGGAAGGGAAAGGTATACTATTGCAGGCTTCCTTTTTTCTGTTGTAAACAACAAGAAGTACTGCTTTGTGTTAAGCAAACACAAAGCTTAGGTGAGATCTAGAATGTCCACATGCAGGCTCTTGATTTCATAAACCATGAACCACCTCTTAGGGGCCGTCGACAAATCAAAAAAAATTCCACTAACCTCAACTTAACGTCCACTTCATATAAAATTGAACAATGAAGTTATCCCTAAAGTTCAAAAAATATTTCCTTAATTTGTGAACGGCCACTTACAGAACAGCACAAAGGTCCCACACAACATAATTAGTGTCAACCCTCCTCTAGCTATGCCAAAGGCATTCGATTACAACTATGTTTTATTGTTGGCTTTCTGAAAACAGAACAATTATTTTTACATGTAACACTTCATTTTATAAAAGCAAAATTAAAAATCGTTTTATTTACATTAATTAGTCAAACAATCAACTATTACGTCAAAATGTGATACCATAATAACCTCATCAAGACTCTAGTCACTACTCTAACGAATATATATGGTATTTTATATGTTCAAAACCATTACCTCCTTGGTCTCTACCGAAGTATAAAGCTTATATGTTCACAAGTTTCCTTATTTTTAGCGTTTTTCCAGTCGCATATGAACATTTCGAAATGGTTCGTTTTTCTTGAAGACAGAGTTGAACGAGCAATTGCAGCGTGAACTGTGGATTATGTGAACTGGATTATGTGTCATTTGGGCTCAGAGAAGTTACTGAAGAATATCAGTCCATAGTGTGAAGTAATAAAGAAATCGTGGTATTTCTTGAGCTGTGAGCCGCTCGCCGGCCATCTTGATTCACTTTTAATAAAGTACCTAGTGCGCACGCGCTCCGTTTTTCCGCTCTGTCATCTATATCACATTTAACGCCACTCATTAAACATTCATTTATTTTCTTTTAATGAATTGTTAATTATTAATATAACGTATTTTACAGCACGATGCGGAAACGTTTGACCACCGTTAAAGTACATGTATTGGCACATTTTCGTCGCGATCATCCATCGTGTATGAAGAAAGGTCTTCTCAAACAAACAAAATCACACTATACAGCGGCAATAAGTCGAAAAAAGGAAATGTCAATAACATACGATATTGCCTTCTTAATTTACAGTTTGAATTATTTCCTTTTCGTTCGCCCGATTACTGATAACAGAAAATACTAAAACGTTCAAATATTTTCAATGCTGTAAATCAATCTACCATAACCCGCTTGAAATTGTCGATTTCATTACACTGAAACGCATCCTAAATAAATGCTCGAAAGATACCAATTGCAAAGAGCCCAAAAACTCTTCCAAAAAGAAAATGTAATTGTGAGAAAATCATGTTATTGTCTTCCTTTTTGTTCGCCCATTTAATATGCTACAAGAGCAAATACTCATTTTTGCCAACTGTCTCGATCAGTCACTTTATCAGCTCTCCTGGATGACGGCTACCCTTTGTAGATTTCTGAGGAAAGCTTAGAAAGTCAAAGTGGGGCTCTGGAAAATTGTAGATGCCATACCATAATTGTAAAGATCAACAGAGTTTTTACAATGTCCCTATTTACTAGGACCGCGTAAGCGGATCGAGTTTTAAATTCGCCTCTGCATGTGTGTTCTTATAATTAATAATATAATAACAATATCTAATTTATATAGCGCTTATTCATAAGACTTCCCTAAGCGCTTTACAATACATTGTCCAATAACAGTAATATAGTTAAAAATTGATAGAATAAAAATATATGAATATACAAATACAAATTTATAATTATGCAATGTAAAAATATAGAGATGTAGAAAATCAATTGTACGCTAATTTAAAGATATACGTTTTTAATTTAGATTTAAAAGCAGCAACGTTGGAGCAAGTCCTAATTTACAGAGGAAGGTTATTCCATAGCTTAGGAGCGTGAACTGAAAAGACTCGATAATCATATGACTTTAGATTAAAAGTGGGAACTGGTAAATGGCTGACTAACGACAAGGAACGAAGTTGTCTCGCCGGTTTAAAATATTCAATAATGTCAGTTAAGTAGCAAGGAGCAAGTCCATTCAATGCCTTCAAAGTTAGTAATAAAATATTACGCTGTTCAATTGGTAACCAATGCAGTTCAACTAAAACTGGAGTAATGTGTTCATATTTACGAGTGTGGGTAACAAGGCGAGCAGCAGCATTCTGTACATGCCTATACTTTCGTTACAGAAACTCCAGTAGGCCATAAAGTAAAGAATTGCAATGGTCTAATTTCGCAGTGACAAAAGCATGAATAAGAATTTTCGTAGTATTAAGACTTAAAAATTTCCTAATGTTTACTTATATTTTTTAAATAATAACTTACATACATCATTTGACGTGATCATTCATAGTTAAAGACCTTCAAAAATAACTGTTTCTAGCCGACTCAGAGGGATGAATAACTTCATCGCCAACACAAAGCGAGATTCACGGTAGCTGTGGATGGAAACGTGAACTTAAAGTGCCAGTAAATCCATAAAACAACATTAACTCTTTTTGCCCCAAGTTCTATTTCTAATATACTTCAGTTGTCTAAATTAGTTTTCTTTGAGAGGCAGGAGCAGAAATTAAACTATAATAAACGCTACCCGGATTGCGCGATTGATTCATCTTGTGATGTCACAATGTAAACCTACGGGATTTTATTGTAGTAGTTTTCTCTAGGGATCGAAGGGAGTTGATTCATCTTATGACGTCACAGGATCCATGAAAAGTAACCAAAATTAGGGATTAAATGCCAGAAATGTTACAAAATTTGCAAGATTAATACCTTTTTGTGAGAAACAAACAAAATAGTACAATATAATTTTTGATCAATTTCCATGACACACGGTTCAACCTTTAAATTTGAGGATTATACCTGACCATCAACAGAGGGTCGGAATGTTGCAAACATTTGAATGTCATGCATCGGCATATAAATGGAGGACATGTTATGCTTCCTTAAAATGTCCCCAAGTGATGCAGTGTATAACAAATACAGAATTGGGCCAAGAACTGAAATGAAGGACACCGCAGTTTAGATGTCGAGTAGTTTACTTCACACCATCGATGTAGACAAATTGCTCTCTATCTCTAAGATATGATCGAAACCATTCTAAAGCACTCCCTAAATGCCAAGTCTAGAAAATAACCTAGACAGTAATATGTCATAGCTAGTCTAATGTGTCGAAAGCCGCCGATAAATCAAGACGAAGAAGTATGACAGCATCATGACCATCAGTGGCCGTAATACGTCATTTTGTACTCGTACAAGTGCGTTTTCAGTACTATGAGCTGTTTGTATGCGGACTGAAAGAGTTCATTGATATTATTGATGTATTAAGTTAGTCCTTAAGTTGTAAAGCGACAACCTTCTCGATAATCTTGGAGACAAGCATGAGGTTAGTCTAAAATTTGCAAAAAGTTCAAATTCTAAAACAAAGGATTTTTTGTAGTGGATCGAGCCAAAGCTGATTCCTTCATCCGGTCAGGCACAATAGAAGTTTTCAATGACAGATACTGGTGATAGCAGGCAGAAGAACATCAAAACAGTTATTAAGTACGTATGCAGGAACGGGATCCACTATACACGACTTTGAAGACAACTTCCCAATAAGGACAGAAAGTTCATAGCAGTAACCGGTGCCTCAGTAAAATTGCAAAACTCCGACTGACACTGATCAATATCATAACATACAGATTCTGATCAGCCTTTGATGGCAGGTACGTTATTCCTAATAGTGTCGATCTTATTCATAAAGATCGATCGAAGGCGGCAAACTTGTTGACAAGATAAGCCGTCGAGTCACATGTGGGAAAGTGTTGTACGTAAAGGTTTTCTGTGAAGAAAGCTGTTGATCGTTGATCCTACGAAACAGAGACTTCAGATCACGAGTGTAACAATTTAACGAACTACAAAGCTGGCATTTCGTTACATTCAAGCCTTCTAGTTGATTATCGATACGAGCAGCTGTGATAATCAGTGAATATAGGTTTGTAATTATCTTCAAGCCTCAAGGATGGTTTGTGTAGGTTTTGGTCGTGTTGAGGACAGAAAGCTTCTCCAGAATTGTTTGTTTCACATGGAATAGCCGGTAAGATCTTACCAGAGTCCAGCATAACAGTTCAGAATGTACTACTACTAGTATAAATTAACCGAAAAATAAGCGGCTACGTTTGCTGAGAACATAGTTTGTCATATTACTGTTTCCTATAAACAGATAAACCTATCGATGTAGTATGCCTTTTACTTCAATGCTTATTTTATTTTCAAGACAATAAACCACAGAAGAAACGACCAGTATTATTTCATACACATTACCAGTTGTTTGTATCTCAAACAGCAACGGGGAGCGCGGAGTGTGGTTCTGTTATCGCCACTGTAAAGCTGCAGATCAGTCAGTTTCAATACCTTTTTAAGTCTCTAGTAAATTCTTATCACTCACGATTTCATGTTAGACAACAGAGCGATTTAATTTTATAGCAATTACATTGTATTTTAGAATGTAGATTCGCCGGAAAATCTATTGCCGGGACACATAATTGTCATTGCGAACGAACAATCCGTGTTTCATTATAATAAAGACTTAGGACTTATAAACTGATTACCTTAGTGATTTCACCGCTGACTTCTCCCTGTAGCCCGGATCCAGTAACAGCACAGCCTGAAAGCCGTACAAGGGAAAATGCCCTGGGAAAAAAATACCCTGGCCCCAAAAAGATAAGAAACCTCTGCTAGCTAGCACTAGTAGGCCCATCCCAAGCGAATTGTCAGTTAGCTTTTAGCGTATTCGTCCAGCTTTCATCTCGGTTACCAGCGGCTCTATTTCCTCTAAATTATTTACATCAGGCAATAAATTTAAACAGAAAGACACATGTGTGGTCTAATTTGCCCCTCCTTGATGAGATTTAATTCTTAATTTTTTAAACATGAATATGCGTTGTTATTTTTAGTGGAGTATTTTTACTAGTACAGTATTTGTCAAAAAAGAAATAATGTTTATATTAAGTTTAATATGTAGTCATACTTGATGCGACTATATTTATAGCACGGCTTCTATGAAAACCAATATTATATGTTGATCAGAATTCCGTTGATAAATAAAGTTTCAGTTCAGTTCAGTTCATTACTATATTCTAAAGAATCTGATGCAGATTCTCCGTCGTTATTTACTAAACCACAGCAAAATTCCCAGTGTGAGTTTGTAGCCATTATAAGAAGAAATGTATGGGTTCAAAGCAACTTGAGAACGATGCGTTGAGTGTATGACGTCACATACGCTAAAAAAATGCCTAGCCATTCCTCGCCCACGGGATCGGGTTCGCGTAATGGCGGATCATTTTGACGGTAAACTCTCTTTAAAATGTGTGGTCTAATTTGCCACTTTGCAAACTTTTTTCACTGAATTGGATATTTCTGCCACTGTTTCTTCTTATGGAATACAAAAAAAGTGGCAAAAGAAATGTTCAAATTTCGTCGTTGTGGCACTTTAAAGGTTTCGTCTGAAAAGCAGATGCGGCGTAATCTGAGAGCAAGACTGAAAGGAATAGCGCATTTGGTGTGTTTAGGGTAACAAGATGAATGTAAGAGGTACCAGTGATGTTTGTCAGTAAGCTTAGTATAGAGATCTGTGTCGATGTTACCGTTATTAATAGAAATATTAACGTCTAAAAAGGGTACTGAAGTGACGGAGTGAAATGAAGTGAATTTGATAGTAGGATGAATTTGATTAAGATAAGAGGTGAATGTCAGGAGTTCGTTTTCTCTGTGAGTCCAGATCATGCAAATGTCATCAGTGTAATGTCACCAAGTGTGGGGCGTGAGCGAGTGCATCAGCTTCAAATGTAGCTTGGAACAGGTTGGCAAATGAGAGTGCCATTCTAGTACCATTAGCAGTACCGTGTACTTGTAAATAGTGTTCGTTGTTAAATTCGAAGTTGTTCACGGTTAAAATCATTCTAATGAGATCACAAAGTGTTTCAGTGCGTAAGGTAGATGTGGTAACGACTGTGTTGAGAAAGTGACGACAAGCATCGATACCTTCGTCGTGAGGTATGTTGGTGTATAACGAGGAAACGTCGAGTGTGACAAGAATGGAGTGAATACGGAGTTGGCCGAGTTGACATAGTTTATTATGGAGATATTTGATCTTTGATGAAAGATGGAGTATTAGTTACTAGGGCTTTGAGATGGAAGTCAACGAATTGTGAAATGCGTTCAGTTGGGTGTTTGTTACTGGGAACGATGGGGCGTCAGGGGCTACCAGGTTTGTGAATTTTGGGTAAAATGTAGAAACGTTCCACTCTCTAATTTGAATTATATCTTGGGAAGTGTAGTAATGCAAACGGCTGTTTTAACAGGCTCACGTAGCGTTTACACTACCCGATAGGTAAATAGTTCATGTCGCTTATACAGAAGTATGTTAGTTTTACGGAGTTTGCATGGCGGCGTATTCTTTTTATATACAAGTTATAACCCCAAATTTGGCATTCTTATTCATTTTAATTTGCTCTTCCCAGAAAATCGTGAGGTCTATTTTTCAAGTTTTATTATTATTTGTTCTTTGAGTTCAATGGGGTTTCTTTTGTAACCGCAAATCACGTGGGGAATTTTTGCGGACTACAGGGTGAATTAAAGCTCCAATGATCAGCCATAAACGTGTCAAACGCGTGTCAACTTCTGGCTTTATTTACGTGATGAATCTACGACGACGACGACGAACGGTTTAAACACGTTGAGCTCATTAAGGAACCGTATCATATTTCCAGCTAACGGGGAACAAAAATATATAATATTCCATATAGTAGCTTAATATCTAGGCTACATTGTATTTTACGTGCTCTTTGGATGGGATAAACAATCACGTTTTTTTCTTTCTGTAGCATCGGGGAGTCCGGGCCCTAGTACCAGTGTACCGTGATTGGACTAACAAGGTCGAAATTGACCAACATTAAATAGTTACAAAATATAGATATTTATATGCCCTTTAATGGGGGTTATTGATACATTATACAGTGGTCATTTGCTCGTCAGATCATGCGACAAAAAATATTTATTTCTCAGGAGCTCCTCCTTGATAAAAAATGATTATCATATGACTAAAACAATTATGCAAACTGATTGGAAAACGGCAAGTGCAAACCATCGACAATTGTAATTTGCACTCCGCTAGAAATTAATGATACCATGGTAACCAAAGATGTTCAATGTTTTGAAAACAAGTAAAGTAGCGAAGCGTTTTCCCTAGATGAGAAAAGAAGAGAATAAATATGCCAAAAAAAGTACCAAAAATTGGCTCGATGTTTGGAGTGATTGTGTAGACATGCGTCCGTCTCCAAAAAACAGTGCAAGCGATAACTCCAAATGAGCTGAACGACGTCCATACTTTTGATAAAAGGGTCATCGTATGAGTTACTCATACAATAAAACAATTACACCACAATGATGGTTTTAAAATTGTTCCAAAATTGCATTCATCTGGCGGAACGTTGAATTTTGGGATAATTTTCAAACATCACTCTTGGTGTAAACGATTAATGGCACTCGTACTCGTACGATTAACGATTAATTGTTTTACTTTTCTAATAGGGCGATGTAAAAAATTTACAAATGTACTTTTTTGGGGACCTTTCAAAATAGATTCCACGGCTAAATTTGAACTAAGTGAGTGGGCTTTATTTATTATATACGGAAACTTCTCTTCCGAAGAGCGCTGTGAAAATAATTACGTTTATAATGATAATTGAATTTAAAAAAACTATTTATATTTAAAATAAGTAATTAATATATTCTTAAAATTATCTTGAGAGCTAGACTATCACACTTCTACAGGGATGTTGTTCCAGGAAACTGCTCCATTAGACTTTGCTCCAGAAAGTTTCTTTAAAACTTAATTTAAAAGTTTACAAGTAGGTTTTAACCAATTAATCTAACTATCAGCATCGAAAGGCCATGAAGTCCACACTCTACATGACACCTTTTTGTGTCGTTTTGGAGTGCTTTTACAAACTTTAGACAATACAATTGTAATATGATTATTTATATGGTTCTCGTTTTGCAATTCAATATTTTCTGTTTTTCTATCATTATTGTAGCAAGAGAAATCACACATGAGACAACACTACCAAAACGCCGTAGCGTTTCCGAGTCTTCGGCAAGTGTGGGCCGCCCTAGTTGGATAATGGCAGGCAGTTCGCAAGTAACACAACTTGTAGAAGAGCCAGAGATGAGGAACGGGGAGACTCTCAAGTCACAGATTGAGAAGTTGGAAAGACAAAAGGTAGATCTCCTAGAGAAACAGGCCGAGCTAATCAAGTTCGTTGAAGAAAACCTTGACGTAGCCATAAAGAAATTGCTGGCGTATTCTGCATCGTCAGATACAAAAGAGCAAGAACAGCTGCTGAGCATTATCGAGAGCATGAGCACAAAACTATTGGATATGGAACCCCTGACTGACGGTGGACTAAACCGACTGCGGTACTTAATAACAGAGCTTAGCAAACATCTTATTGCAGGATCTTCAGTATCACAAGAGGACCGAGGACGACTGCTGAATATAATTGAAAGTATAAGAACAAAACTACTTGATGCGCCTTCTTCCTCTGATAGTTATCACTTGATAGTGCAGTGCACGTTATTAGATAACCTAAGTAAGAACCTTATCGATGGCTCGTCTTTATCAATAGAGGAAAGAGGACGATTGATTGGTGTGGTTGAGAGTGTGACTACAAGAGTGTTGAATGAGTCACCTTCGTCTGATAGCGGGCTCAACATCTTGCGGTATGTGATAGAAAACATAAGCATAAAGCTTGTGCAGGGTTCGGCTTCATTTCCTGATGAGCGAGGGAGAATTATTGACATGATAGAGAATATGGGCACAAAATTGTTACAGGAGACACCTTTATCTGGTGACAAAGAAAGCAGTTTGCGTGTCATTATGGAAAATATAAGCAAGGAGCTTATTAAGGATTCATCATCGTCAAAGGAAAAGGAAAGGATTCTCTGTTTAATGGAAGGTTTAATCTTAAAACTTTCTGGAGGTATTTATATTTCCCCGAACACAGGAGACAGACTGCTGTCGTTGATGGAAACTTTGAGCAGCGAACTTATAAAGGAGCCATCTCTATCTGCCAACCAACAAGAAAGATTACTTAAGTTAGTTGAATCTATGAATATGGATATGCATAAGGAAAGATTCACGCTTGTTGAACAAGGCAAGATTATTTCTTTAACTGAGAGAGTGATCAAAGAGCTAATCGATAAAACGCCTTCAGACTCAAAACAACATGATATGATTCTTCACATCATTGAAAGTATTAACACAACACTGGCGAAGGAGCTGTCAATTTCTGTTGATGAGTACAAGGTGATTCATGCGATAAGAGGTAATAGAAGTTAATTTATATGCTAATACAAGGAAAGGAAGAGGAAAACCAACTGTTTATCTTTTTTTTCTTTTATCTCCACCTTAAAATAATTAACTCCCGTAATTGTTAATCCATAGACGAATGCACTCGGAAAATAACAACAACAAGTTTCAGTTTATTTTCCCCATACAGTAGTACAGAAAAAGGTATATATAATAATAAATATATAGTACAAAGTAAATTATTAGATAAATAAGAAAAAAAGGCGAAGATGCCTCTTAGCCGAAGCAATGGAGGCTTATTTGTTGAGGGTCCTCCTAAACATGAGCATCAATCAACTAGCGTTACACACGGTGATGCGAGCTATATAGGAAAAGCGTAAAACAAAATTCACAGAGTCAAGTACGGTTTTGATTTTCTCTTAGGTATATCTCTTGTAAGATGTTTTGAAGACACTTATGTTAGCAGCTGTTTTAATGGTATTAATGGTACTGCATTCCAGAGCTTTGGACCTTGAAAAAGTATTATAAATTGTTTGATATTAGTTCTACAGGCATTAGGCCGATAGAACTCTGCGGATCTGGTTGAGTAATTATGAATTTGATTACTTGTTTGGAAAGTTTGCTGAAAGAACCGTGGTAGAAATCTGTTATGGTAAGAATACATAAAAGTTCCAGCTTGGAGAGAGGATATGCAGAGGATATCTAGAATGTTTAGTTTACAAATTAAAAGAGTGGTTTACTAGGAGCTCTATAATCAGCCATCAGAATTGTGCGAACTGCCCTTTTTTGAAGAATGTATATTCTTTAGTATATTCTTTACCGTAAAGAGTAATCCTAAAGTGCCTCTAACACTTCTTGACATTTTTCTACTTATGTACCTGTGACAGGTTTTGAGTACTTCTGCGAATAAATTTTTGGTTTACAGATAATACTCTATGTTCTACGCTTGTTTGAAATGGTGAAAAAAAAGAAATGGACCTTTCGTGACCCATGACCGCGTAAGTAAAACCTGGGTCGATTACCTGGGGTGACGTCATCGAATTAATTCGGCTTTGCAATAATTTGAATAAATATTTAGGATTTCGTCTAAAATGAAATTTTTCTGTACTAACAACTCACAAACTATGTATTTTTTTCTATAAATCGATGTTGTTGTGGTAGAAAGGCACCATGGAGGATAATGCATTAATGAGATGACGTCACCCCGGGAAATCGACCGAGGCTTTTACTTACACGGTCATGGGTCAGTTTTTCATCATTTCAAACAAGCGTAGAACATATAATATTATCTGTAAACCAAAAATTTATTTGCAGAAGTACTCAAGGCCTTTCACAGGTTCATAAGTAGAAAAATGTCAAGAAGGGTTAGAGGCACTTTAAATCCAGTTTAGCAATGGATATGTTGTAGTTTAAAAAATACTTCAGGTTAAATTTGTCCAAACTAGTTTATTTTTGTCCAAACTAGTTTATTTTTTTCAACCTAGTTTATTGTTGTCCAACCTAGGTTATTTTTTCCCAAACAGTAATTTTTAGGGTTTTTTAAAATAATGTAGGGTATCATTATATTTATATGTTGTTTAGTGACTTAGCTTTTAAAAAAAATGGTGACTAGCTCTAAACACCCTAAATTAGTGAGCACCCATTGAAAAAAAATAACTAGGTTGAATTACCAAAATAAACTAGATTTAAAAAATAAACTAGTTTATTTTGCTTCAACCATTTTAGGTTATTTTTCAACCTAGTTTATTTTTCTCAACCTAGGTATTTTTTAACCTCGTTTATTTAGATTCAACCTAGTTTATTTCTTATTATGGATTCAATCACAGTATAATTTCTCTTCCCTTATTAATTATTGTTTACCTGTGAAGTCTTAAGTCACAAATTAGAGATATAAACTACATATAGTTTACAAACTGTTTCTTTATTGTCAGGAGTTAAAAGTTCGTTATTTGGAATGCGTACTTCCATTTTGTTCTAGTCACAGCGTGTTATTCTATATGGAAAGCTGAGTCTAACTACTGAGTAGGAGATTTAGTCCAATATCCTCTGAACTCATTACTTTAATATACTGTTTAGCTCTTTCGTAGAAGTATTTTTCCAGTCAATGTTAGCGTTGATTCGCTTTTATATTATTTAGCTCAGTGATTACTCTGTAAAAGTCGGTTCGGTTCACAGTTTGTTTCGAAGTACGAGTGGAGCCGTAAAGTAAACCTAATCATCTATAAACAATATATGTTTCTGAATTTAGCTTTCGTACTCTCCTTGAGTTTTCATAAAAGAATCGAACGCAGAGTCAACACAAACTTCGTCTGTATTTTCGTCTGTGTTATCGTCTGTGTTATATTTTCCAAAGTCCGATTTCGTTAGCAGTGCACATGCGTGAATACATAATTTGCATAAGACTGACGTCGTAGTTATATTAGTGATTTAAATTACTACCACGTCATCGAATGTTTCTGTGGTAAAGTGGTAAACTTCTGGTCTTCCAAGCCGATGGTTCAGGGTTCGAGTCTCGTCTGGAATGAAACAAAGTAAGTAATAATGATGTGTAATATTAATTAATGGAATGGTTGTAAAGGGGATTAGGGTGGTGTAGAAGGAAGATAGTGAGAAAAAGAAAAGAGAAGAGAGGGGAGGTAGAATACGAAAACCTGCTAATTCTTTTTAGAATGTGCCCCCTAAAAAAGCTAAACCCCATCTTTTTTATAACTCCCCAAAAAGAAAGGATCCCTTTTTAGAATGATTGATATCTAACAAAAATAACCTAGGTTGAAAAAAATAACCTAGGTTGAAAAAAACAAACTTGGTTGAAAAAATAAACTAGGTTGACACAAATTAACTAGTTTGGACAAATTTAACCTGAAGTTTTTTTTGACCTGCAACAGATACATATTATAATAATGTGCTTATCTTATTACTGGATAATATGTATTTAAATTGCTTTTGAAGAATCGAAGCCGTTCAGAAGATCGTTAACTGAGTGTTCGTAATATATAAGGACAAAGGAATATGCCAATATGGGGCCCAATTCTATAGACTAAACAGATTTGACTATGCAATATAGCTCATTAGTTTATTTCTGAAATCAAATAGAGTGGCGCTGCTGCCAAACTCTTGTTTGAACCGAAATTACTAAGCTGATAAAAAAATGCTTTGGAAAGCTGGCGTTCTCTTAAGTACTTTAAACTTCTTTACGTGCACAGAGTGAAAAAAACGTGACTTTGAAGAATGACCTGTTAATGTATGATGTTACTTGCTGAATACAAAAGTCAAATAAAACAACAAAATTAGTAATAAACCAAATAGCGACAATCACAGTTATTAATTCCTATTACGACCATGACGTGAAGCTCTCCTATTCATAGGTTGGTTCTTCATCAGGAATACAATGACGTTTAATTTATCATTATTCAAATGTTGATACAAATCGGTATTTTAAAGATAAATACATAACTATGATTATGATTTGATTATATGATGCGCTTATATGTGTGTATCAGGTTGAACTTACTATGTTAATTAATTCTATAGTTTACTGCTTTATTAGGAGGTCTTTGTCATTTCACATATTTCTATTTCATATATATCTTCTTCAAACAGAACTTGCTCAGCTGGAAGGTTTCAAAGATAATAAATACCTTTTGGGGATACTCCACAAAGCCGTTAATAACTTGCGTGAAATGTTATTACGAGGTAAGTGTTTGCTACACAAGATAAGTCGTAAGGTATGGTTTTTAAAACAGAAAAAGACGTCTGACGGTCGTGTCGTTTCAATGGTATGACATAGGTATGTTTCATTTTTAACCAGATCCAAGTTCTAGTACGCTTTCAGTAATTGCAGCAGAAGAGGCACCAGTTTCGGGGTCAAAACAAAAGACGAAGCAAATGATAATAGCCAAGTTAGCGACAGAGAAGGAGGAAGGCGAGGAAATGAAGGAGCAGAGCGAAGATTCAGGGAAAGAGAAGGTAGAAGAAGTAGATCTCCTACAGCAAACGAAAACCTGGACAGCTGTGTTTGGACGTTTTGACAAGATTAGACGTACAGGCGTACAAATGCAAGTACCATTATAAATAAATATTTTGTATTGTGTTAATGTTATCACATATATTTGTGTAAGTTTCATTTTTGGGGTACCTGTGCCTAGGTCCCAGTCCCCCACGAGTCAAGTAAGTCTCGTGTGTGGTGGAATAGCTTAGAAGATAATCAATCCGGTACAAGGATTGCTTATTTTTCGCCACGGTTTATCGACGGGTGGGTATAGAAGGGATTAACTATTATAGTCAAGGTAACAGTATGGAGTTTACTTCCTTCAAGTGTAATTACCCGGATAACAAGGTCAAGGATTAAAGCGTTTTGAGGAGCCAGAGTGTTCATTTGATCATCGCGGGATCTAAAGCGACAGTGTACGGTTTTTACTTCTCAGCGGTTACATATTGTATGTAAATGGTTTAAAAATAGAAACTCTTTTCCCTAAAATAGATTATTCTAAATAATTAAAAACTGAATATTTTTTATACTTTACAGCAATCAACAAGGTGGTAACTTCGACCTGTCTGAATATGGTGTCCATCTACAAGTCCCACCTGATGCTGTCACTCAAACTGTTGATGTCACGTGCTCAGTACACTCAAGTAAGTCCATACCGACTCCAGTCAGTGACGGTGAGACACTCGTGAGTAACATCATCGAACTCGGACCAGTCTCCACAGTGTTACATGAACCTGTTGTTGTTACCATTCCACACTCTGCTGCGACGAGAGACTCTGGGTATGAAGTGGTGGTGAAGGAATTTAACGGCAGAGATGAGAAAAACTGGAAAATGTCAACAAGAACCATTGTAGAACCTGCCAGTTTGATGGAAGGTGTGTGTGCCATTTAGTTTATTGGTGGGTTCTTGAATATGTAAAGAGCAAATGTCGATTTGGGACACCTAAATTACGGTCATTCGAACGCGATCTTGTGTTATCTTGTTTTCCTTGAATTGAGAAACTTTATAGCTTACCATTAGCTCATTTTCTTTCACGTACAGATGTAGGAGAGAGTGCCGATGACGTTCCAAGTTCTCGAGCTCCTTACGTACGTATTGAGTTGTGGGAGTTCACCACTCTCGCTGTTGTTACCAGGCTCGTTACGGATACATTCCAGGTTGACGGTAATGGTGCCGTGATTCAGTCGTCTGTCTGTCCAGATGTAGTGGTGGAGTTTCCCAGAGGAGCAGCGAAAAGGAGGTGCAACGGGGAATTGAAGGTATTGTACTTGTATATATGGATCACTTATATATATTTTTTCATGCATCGCGCAACAACAATTTATGATTGATTGATTTATGTATGTGCGTAGTGCGTAGTGTACTCATGTACTGCTTGCTTATTTATTTCTACATATATTATTACACGGATTAATTTATTACACGAATCTTAAATTTGGCTCTGTGTCGTTTTATTTAATTTTGTCAACGTCGCACATAGGAAATTTTATAACAGATCCTTGTTATCCGTGTGTGAGGGAGTTTCTAACAGGACTTCGGTACTCTATTCACCTGTTAACTTCTTTCTAACCGAATTATTCTTATATAGGAATTGCTATTGACAAAAAAATTAAAAAACTGTTGTAATTATTGTTTTGTGACGAGCAAAATAAACATGATAACTTGACTGTGACGAGAAATGAGAGTCCATGCGAGTGTATTTGCGTTAATTTTATTTTGGTAGCCGCTTCGTGTTTACGCCGAAAGAGCAGAAATTTGAGATGAGTCAAACATATTATAGCTTACGACTACAATTCTGTAGGGAGAAAAATGTGAGCGAATCTCCAAGAAAGCTAAACCCTGGGTTCCAGATGCTTGAAGAAATAAGAGGAGAGAGAGAGACGAGAGAGAGACGAGATAGAGACGAAGAGAGACGAGAGAGAGAGACGAGAGAGAGACGTCAAACGGGTTTTGCTGGGGCATTGGTAAAATTAAGGCAATACAAATTGCCGTTACATCCAGCACTCACGGTAGCACCTGCCTGGTAATGAGTAGATTATCCAATCAGGGACTAGGTTCAAATGCTGAACCAATGTTCGCATGGAAGTGATATTCTCAATGGATAAAACCAGAGAGTCTTCTTTTTCGTTTCGCTTCTTCGCCTTTTAAGTCTTCGAGCTTCTGGCACCCATGCAGGATATGAAAGATAAAGCTCGAAGGAAGGGAATGACCAGTTCCAAAATTACAAGGAAGGATTTTTTTTCTTCTTCGAGCGACCTTGCTAGTTTACTGCATGCCTGTAGGCTTTATTTTAACAACTTTTGTCTCGCTCTTGAGACAACTATTTAAGTTGTGCATTATTCACACTGTATAAATACATCATTTTCCGGCCCGGAAAGTCATTTAAGATTGCTTGCGGGTATTGTGACACCCAAATTGGCATAATAAAGATTCGCACTTTTCAGCGGGCGTTTTTGGTTGATCTTTGATATTTTTTGGACCATGTATTTTCTGATATTGAAGAATAGTAATCGAAAGCGCTTCAATTTACTGCCAGGGATGTACTTCAAGTTGGTTCTCGGAATGATATTACTGTAGTTTTTTCTTCATTATTGAGAAAATAGTTAGGTTGGAAGTAATATAACCAGACAGAAAAGCTGGTAATATACCTCCAACGAGGTCTGGGTTTTAGACGCTGTCTACCTTCGAAATATAATTTTTGAGCTTTCGGCAAACGAAGATTTCTACTTCAGTTGAGATTGAATTATTACCGGATTGAAGAACACGATTTTGGAGACTGAACTAAGTGATTTACAGGTTGGTCATTTTAATGTAACGTGCAAAGGACGCGACAGTTGCCAAGCGCTTTTTCCCCATTTCGAAAAGCTTTTCTGCTGTTTTGTTGTTGTTGTAAAGTTAAAGATGTTTACTTGAGGATTTACTTCAGCAACACCCATGTCTTCCAAATGTTACTAGCCAAATAATAGAGAAAAGGTGAGTAATTAACATTTTAAGACGGGTTTTGAAACCTTAGAAGGAAGTTTTCGAAAACAGCCTAGCTGGAGTGAGGATCGAATTAGAATTTTCTGAGGTGTGATTGGCGGCTGGTAACCTTACTCGACCAATCAGATCGCTGACAGAAATGACCAATCAGTTCGATGGCACACACACACGAATACGTACATACAGACATATCAAGTTTAATAGTATCGATACTCAGCCCAAACATCTTCCTATTTAGGTACAGATGATACCAGAAGGACTGATACATAGTCTCGACGCTTCTCCCTGCCCTATTGTGTTCATAGAAGGACTTGATCGTCAGACATTCTCAAAACCTGTCACTATCAAAGTACCTGATCCCTGTCCCGATAGGCATCTTGTAGGGGAAGTGCGGCTGCTGCGTCTTGAGAAAGGAAAGATACGTGACGATTCAAAGTGGATAGATGTTACGGACACTGTTTTATTTCAGTGGCAGGGAGCCTCGATAGTTTTCAACATCGAGCATTTCTCTGGGTGAGTGAAGGATGTCCACGTGATCGACTGCGTTAATATTGCATTGCATTAATATTGCTGAAAATATAAAATAAGTCTCGACTTTAAATACAATTTCACAATAAAAGCAGCTAAAGCTTGAATAACAGCTAGAGCTGAATCATTCTTAATTCATTCCTGCAGTTGGTGGGCATGGATTAGACGGGCCTCGTCGCCGTTAAAAAAGGCTGCCTCATCTCTGTATCAACAAATTTGGGATCCACCACGAACTATTAGTTTTTCCGCCTATATGAGGAGAGAAGACGTGAAGAAATCATTTGTAATGTCTCTCGTGTGTGTCTTTCAACATAGCCAAGATAAAGTTACGGACAAAATGAAAGGTGAGGGAGTAATGGAATTTACTGTAATACACAGGGTTAAAAACCTCCGTAAAACCAACGCGCTAAATTCCAATTCGATCTATGGATTAGCCGGGTCCTGACTTTGATCAGCCCCCATGGTTGTTTCAGGTCTCGTTAGAAATTGAGTATTCAGAGTTACTGAGGAGTTAGTGATGCATTGCTTTCCTCTAAAACTGTTTAATTTCCTTTTAATTTGAAGATACATCATTATATGAGTTACTCGTCACGTATACTATGTCCATCTGAAGATACTGAAGGAAGCTTCCAATTGACCGATTTAGCTTGTACATTTGTTGTCCCAATTCAGGTCACCTGACTGTTTCCCTTGAGAAATGTTTCTTCGTTTTATTGTATCCGAAGAAGAAATGTACGAATTTTTCTAATTGGAAAACAATGAGTCCCCTGGAGAGCTGTCACATGATCTGAATTGGGACAACAAATGTACAAGCTAAATCGGTCTATTTAATTCTCAATTCTCAATTTGTAATGGGATCTGATACAACCACAGGGGCTGATCAAAGCCAGCAACCGGCTAAACCACAGATCGAATTGGAATTTATAGCGTGTTGGTTTTTGTTGGTGTATACCTGAAGACGACATCGGACCGTCTGAAAATCAGGCTACCCTCGAGGAAAATTTAAGTTAATGTGTCTTTGTAAACTGTGCTAAAGTTTAGAGCACCACATAGCTGTTGAGCAGTTTTATCAGTCTAACAGAATTTTCACGAGTTACTGGCACGAAATTATAACGGCAGTCTATACTTTGTAGTAAGAAAAATATCCCGTTTAGAGCACTCTTCTTTTATGGCGTGTTCATGTTTGATTAACCCTCTCTTTATACCTACGTCTTATGGATGTTTCTATGACAATTATCTGATGGTCTTTAAGTTACATAAAATAGATACTTTTGGGCTAGTGTCTGCATGGATATAAACAAGCATAATCGAGTTTCCCTCTTCCTTAGGCTGCCATTTGTTTTCGTAGTCTGTTTGCCCACAGCAATATCCATAAAGCATTACGTCATTTTTTCGATTTGATTCTGGATAATAAACTATTATTACTGAAGTTGTGACGTCATACAATTTTAGTGATAAAACTTTAGGTATTATAAAGGTATACAATTGTAAGTTTACTGGCACTGGATATGTTGCTGTTTTGCTGTCAAATTTGCAGAACGTCACATTGGAACGTTCTGAGCTTTTCGTTGAGACTGTTTTTGACTAGGTGAAGAAATTTGACTAGGGTGTGATAAATACAGTGCACCGAACCCCTTTTGCAATTTTTATACATATGAATCTTTGAAAGGTTTTGAGTACTTCTGTGAAGAAATTTTTGGCTTACAGAGAATACTCTATGTTGTAGGCTTGTTTGAAATGGTGAAAATGTGACCTTTACTGACCCATGACCGCGTAATAAAAATCCTGGGTCAATTCTTGAACTTACGTCATTCAGCTCATTTGACTTTGACATTTAGCATTTTGTCTAAAATAACCGTTTTCTTTACTAACACCTCACACCTGTATATTCTCCATATATATCGATGGTGTTGTGATAGAAAGGCGCCATGGACAATAAGGCATTAATGAAGTGACGTATAGATCAAAAATCACATTTTCACCATTTCAAACAAGCATAGAACATAGAGTATTATCTGTAAGCCACAAATGTCTTCGCAGAAGTACTCAAAACCTTTCAAAGTTTCATTTGTATAAAAAAATGCAAAATGGGTTAGGTGCACTTTAAATGGATGTCTCCTCGCACGAACCTCCGTATAGGACCCTCGCGTTAATTGCTATATGAAAGGACAAGTTGGTCATAATTGCTTTACGTCCCAAGTTTTAAGATATCATTCATTATCAAAACTAGTTTACATGTATATGCTTTCTCCTTTTTATTTCAAAGGAAAGGGATATATTTTGCTTGGTGAGTCAACAGCTAACAAAGATATGAGGCCTGAAGACAAGATATATCCACAGTTGATATGTGAGGAGGAGCTACTGGAACAAGAGGAGCGTTCAGCTGTCCATCTCGAGTAGTGTATACTATTTTATCATTAATTTTCACTATATATATCCTTCAAGAGGCTTCTCAATATTGTTCCAATCTTTATTCTACCCATATTGTGCGCACAAGTTAATTCACTAGGAGACTGTGTAAAGTCCTTCAATCAATTGTCCCGAGAAATTGTTATCGCTTTCTCTGTGATTTCAACAAACATAACTAATGCAATCCATCTTCTATTTCTATTTATTACTCGGTACAGCTATGCGCATTTACAAACCAATGCGGTACTAACAAAAAGAATATAATTACAGAAATAATAAATAAATGAGTAAAGTAGATACCTAAAATTAAATAATGAATAAATAAATAAATAATAAATAAGTAAGGTGTAAACTAAACGAATAAACAAAGTTGATTAATTACCGTAAAAGGGCAGACTCAAAATAACTTGGGACGAACTATATGTACTTTCTCTACAATAGAGTAGGAGAAATACGAGTAAATCCGAAAAATAAATCGTAAACTAAAGCAAAATAACCAAGGTTTTGAAGCACGTGTACACGGGACGGTGACCACTGACCGAAATCTTAAACATAGCTATGATTGGCTAATAGCTATTGACCATTCGTCCATGGGTTGCACGCTCGTGTCAGATTTGTTTCACCGTTGAATATATTTTTTTCAGTTTTTCTTCTTTTTTCACGAAAATTATTTTACAGAACACCTGGAAGAAAGTTCTTATCCAATGGTTTGGCAAATATTGAGCTTCAGAGATGGTTTGCAAATCTGCCCTATAACAGTAACAATATTTAGATGAAGCTTTTGTATGAAACATTCAGATAAGCTAAAACTACTAACTTCTCAGTCTCGACATCTAGAGGCAAAAAGGAAGCATTTTAGGATATTAAAAATATTCAGACAAGAGTTTTCTGAGCAAATAAAAAAACTGAATGAATGGTTTATTTAGCAGTGACTACAGTGTCGATGATTCCGTTCAAACTACATGTATACCGAGTCGAAAATCGGCGAAGAGGTAATTGTGAACTTAAACAAAGAAATCAGTTCGTTAAAAATGTTCTCTAGTATCCTGAGATTAATACAGACTTTTGAATATTGAATAAGCTACACATTCATCCAATTCATTTTACATCCATAAAATGGACCATTAAAGTATGTCGCTTGCGAAAGTACAATTTTAGGGAACAACAAACAAACTTACTTCGATAAATTATCCTAAGCAATGACACAAGTTCTAGCATCAACTACGTACTGAAATCAAGACCAGGAGATTCATTCCAATTGATTCCATAGAAGAAATGACGAATTCCCAACCTCTGTCTCAGCCGACTGCTCCAATCTTCATCTTAGTGATCCATTGCCAATGAATCGTTTTGCATTTTTTAAAGCGGTTACAATGTACTTCAAACAAAAGGACTGAAGAAATGTCTTTCTCTTGCAGTTAGCTTAATGTTCTTTTTTCTTGAGATCAAGATTTGAATAAACATTTCAATGAATGATTTGTGAACTCATAAATTTGCGCGTGCGTTCAGCTTATGTATGCGATATTTTTTCGCGCGCTTCAGTTCAGATCTTGTCGTGGTTATGTTATAAAAGAAATGGTAAACGCAACAGCTGTGCGCCCATCCAGTTATGGACGCACTTGAGAGGTTACCTAAGCACTCAAGAAGCGGAAGAGTCGCTCGAGGCTTTCCCATTGTGGGAGGGCCGAAACATTATGTAATACCGCCTGTCAAGCTAGTAAAACTGTCGATATATTGGGTCATGCTGAGCTCAGGCGCTCTTCAGTGTCATATTGTTCTTAACTTTCAATCTTCCGCTTGGTATTCCTTCATTTAAAAGCTCACTGAGGGTTTCTGCCGTCAAATTGATCTTTTTCAGCTTTCCCCATATTAACAGACATGTCAGTATATTAAGGGCTCTTAGTCCAGAAGAAAGACTCTCCAGCTTGGGTATTCCGTCGTAAAATATGCCTTAGCTTTGTGTTCGGAGTTAAGGCATGGTAGACTCGAAGTACTCAGATGTCTCAGTTGTTGCGGCCCATTTCACTACATATTTAGGCAAACATTTAATAATTCACTACGAATTTAGGTAAATAATCCAGAAGTGTTGTCATTATGGAATAAACCAGCTAGAAATCCTTTTGTAAATCATCATTTTAGCAAGAACCGAGACTTCTTAGAGGTAAACAATCATGTTAATTGGCTGTGTATATATAGACACCCTGGCGACAATCTTACTCAATTTACGGAACAGCTTACATCCTTGGTGACATGAATATAAATTTTCTTAAATATGGCTCTCGTACTCAAACAGAAGAGTACCTAGATATGATATATTCCAACAACTTATTACCTTTCATCGCAAAGCCAACAAGAACAACTGATCACACCGCCACTTTAATAGACCACATTTATACTTATTCATTTCACAAAATTGCAAAATCTGGTATTGCGACAGTGGGCCTCTCAGATCATTTACTGCATTTACCTATATTCTATATCTCTGATACTATATAATTGATAAACAAATGAAAATACCATTATAGAGATTATTCCCATTTTAATAACTTATTTATTGATGACATTATTATATTAATTGGAATAGCATACTTTATGGAGATCATAACCTGAATGAAAAAGCCTCAAATACAGTTAATTGAATTAAAGAAATTGTGGATAAACATGTTCCTATTAAAGTTGCATCGAAAAAAGAATGAAACAACTAAAAAACCATGGATAACAGATGGAATTTTAAAATCCATTAAGATGGAACAAAGAATGCATTATACACATGTCTTTAAATGTAACGATACACAAAAAGTAAATAGCTATAAGAGATATTCAAACCTGCTTAACAGATTAAAGAATGAAAGCTATAACGATAATACTATACCTCTCACTTCTCAAACGTATGATGAGGGCAATCATATCCAACTAGACTAATCAGAAATTGTAATATATATTCTTCAAAACTACGTATCGCCGAACAATTGAATGAGCATTTTATTAATGTAGGACCTAACTTGGCTTCTAAAATTCCCAACAGTATTGATGATCCCACTAAATATATTAATAATAGGCATATTAATAGCTTCTTCCTATCGCCAACAACTCCTAAAATAGTACTTTACCTATTCTCATCACTTGATGCAAAAAAATCCTCTCTAGATGTCCCAAATAACTTAGTTAAATTAGTTATGGAACCCTAATATCCGTAATATTTACGTATCTTTTTAATGAGTCAATTGAAGAAGGATTTGTACCAGAAATATTTAAAATCTCAAAAATGACACCAAAATGATACAATCACAGACCCCAATACCTATAGGCCACTTGCTACACTATCACCTTTTACTAAAACCCTAGAAAGAATAATGTTTGATCGACTGTTATTTCTAGAAAAAAACAGTATTTTATACAAATACCAATATATTTCGATTTCGCAAGGATCATTCAACTGAGCAAGCTATAGTTGATAGATAGATACAAAGACTTGGTGTAGTGCATGTCAAGGGGTAGACAATGCCATAATTTAGCTCCACTAAAACTGAAGCTCCTTTTTTAGAAATTCAGTATTTGGTCTTGGAAGTTGGAGTTTAGTAGAGGAACCTCTGAGATTGTAAGGGTTGCATTTATCTACGGTAATGAACAGATCTGTGAGAGACTTAGTTCACATTTGTTTTGTACTTTGAACATCAGTATTGCTTTGCGTTTGTCTCTAGTCTAGATCTCTGAGAGATTCTACCATTCGAGGATTTTGAACAATGACTGAGTACTCGTGTGATAATCATAATTTGTTCTGAATTTGTCTGCTAGAGTTGAAGTTATGCCATCCAAACCTCACAATAATAGTCAAAGTGACAGTGAACTAGATAGGTATAAATCGAGATTAATGTATATTGGGGTACATTAATGGTCTAATTCGTTTGAGGGTACTTAACCCAGAGGCAATCGTTTTCGAAATATGAACTGTACGTGGTCGCCCCATTTCAAATTTTGGTAAACCAACTGACTTGAAATCACTGATTACCTTAAAACAGCAATTGATAATAAAGAAATAAACTGTGGAAGCATTTGATACTTTAGATCATAATATACTCCTTTCTAAACTAAATAAATATGGTATAAGAGGTAACCCTAACAGTTGGTTCAAAAGTTACCTAACAGATAGCAAGCAATCTGTAAAAATTGACAACATTGAATCAACTAAGAAAACAGTATTATTTGGTGTGCCTCACGGTCTTCTCTAGCCCACGAGAGAGACGTCTGAATCGACTAGCCGATAATGCCGTCCAGTGACGTCAAGGCGGATTAACAATTTAATTTATGCAAATAAATATGTCACGGCTGTAGTAAGCGTTCGTGGGTCACGAAGACAAAGCCATCGCTCGCCTTGAGAAATTATTTGAGGTTATGCCGGCCAAAATTAAAGCCCTACCTACATATATCTGCATGCCATTTTCTTCTCAAGTGCCTCTGATGTTGTGAAAAATTTTCAAAGCAACGAATCGTTGTATTATTGGAGACAAATAAACAGTTGGTATTTGTCTTCCGTTGATTTTTATCTCGCGATCTGCCGTTCGAATCGACACATCTAGGATATATTACCTTTGTTATTCATGCAGCAGAAAAGTAGAAAATCATGGAAGGATAATGGAGAATTTACGAAGAAATACGAAGGCTCTTTTATGGGAAAGAACAGCTCCTTAAATAGAGTACTAGTAGCGACAGTCTTTACAACTGCGAGTGGTAAAGAATCGACAATTTTATCACGCATTACAACCCCGCGGACGCGACGCGATAAAATGTAGCAGGACATTTTCAATCCATTTCCAGATGTTTTTCTTATGAATTCAAGGACTTTGCTAAAGACAAACAATCAATCATCGCGAGTCCAAAACAGAAACAGAAGTGAATCCTACCATCTTCTCTGATGAGCTACTTATGATAATTATGCGAAATTATAAAATATGAACCAATCAAAATCACACCGCGATTTTGGGGTAGTGACGTCACTGGACGGCATTATCGTCGAAAGAATTCGACATCTCTCTCGGGAGGAACGAAGCGGATGAGACGTCTGAAATTCAGGCTACTCTTCTCTATATTAATTTCTTTCCTAATGTATCAAACAAACTATCTTTCAGAATATTTGCTGATGATACCAACATATTTTATTCTAGTAAGAACTCAAATGACCTTGAAAACGTCATGAATGAGGAACTACTTCATATATACACCTACTGTAATATTAATAAATTGTCAATTAATTTCAAAAAACAAATTATATGCTTGTTAAATCACCAAGGAAAAACGTTAGTAATTTTGACATCAATCAGATAGTCGTAAAAATTACATCAAATACTTAAGTATTTTTATTGATGAGCATGTCAACTGGGAGCCCCAAATAACACATGACTAGCAAAATATCTAAAATCATAGGTATCATTAATAAACTTAGACACTATATTAATCTACGAATGCTTTACTATACAGCTTTAGTATACTCTAATTTACCCATATCTTAGTTATGCAATATCAGCCTGGGGTAATACAAAGTTAAATAAAATCTTAGGAGCATTTTCTTTGCTCAGTCTAGAGAAAAAACATCACCTTGTTATAAACTGCTAGACATACTACAACTCGAAACATCTACTATTTAAAGACATCTTGTTTCATTCATATAATAAGTATATCCCTCCTGCCTTTCAAGGCTTCTTGACACCGTTATCTGAGGTCCACTCATACAACGCCAGATATGCGTCAAAACGAAATTTCCATCGAACTAGAGTTCGAACTAATTATGTTATCCAAACATTTAAATATTCAGCTACAAAAATATGGGGAAACATTCCAATCCATCTAAAAGCCCTATCCCTTAGTTCAATAATCAATACCAAAAATATTAATTAAATCAACAAAACTGACATATTGTAAGCACTATATTTTTGTGTACCTGACCATTATTATTTTGTTGCTGTTTTGTTATTATAAATACTATAGACATACATAGATGTAGAAAACAAATAGATATATATGAGTGTGTGTGTGTGTGTATATATATATGTTTATACCTGTATATTTTTAGCAATTTTTAGATATGGTTTTATATTAGAATGTTAGATTTATATTTTTAGCTTAGTTCTAGATTATTATTTGATAGGTTCCAATATATTATTAGGTTAAGAATATTAATTTTGTAGCGGCTGTTGATCAGCATATGTAAATAGCGCTCTATAAGTAATTAAATTATTTTATATTGTTCAAACATCTGTATTTTCTCTCTTTCCCTTCTCTTTTTCTCTATCTTTTGTTCTTGTTTCATAATATTTACAATAATTACATCATACACGAGTATATTTATGTAGTAATTTTCTTCAATGTTCGTACAACTTTACTATAGGCAGTGATTAACTCGAAAGCTTTTGCTACTTTATTCACTGCACCCTTTTAAACAATAACTCAACCTATTTTACCTCTCCTGATTGTATTTTAGCTCTATCTTATCTACGTTTCTCTTTTCTTTTTAATATATGTAAATTGAACAGTGTAAATAAACTTGAACTTAATTTTGAAGTAATATATACAATATGAGCGGACGATCTGTATGGGTATTTCAACGGCGAGCCGCTTCGGCGAGTCATTGTCAATCCCATACAGATCAGACCTCAATTGTGAAATGAATATTAATTTATGTTTTTAACTTCAATAAGAAGTAAAGGGAGGCCTTAACAAATTTTGTTCTTTCTTTAATTGATCAGCAACGATATGAATGCAGTTAGTTATCATTTTCCACGAGAATATTCAGTTGTTGGTTAACATAAATAAGAAGTCATTTCAGTTCTGAAGGGAGATCTTCTTACTCTTCATTGGCATCGGTATACATGCAGTTAAATAGTTTTCGATTCATTAGCCATGAGAGGTGGTAACGGTTTACGTTTGGATTAGTACAAATCATTTGCATTTTCAAGTTCAGTTGGAAGTGTGATGGCAGCTTCACGTTTTTGTCCTCCAAAAAGTTTACATGAAGGAGTTTCTTTGCTAAGAATACTCAGTATAACACAAAAGTGTTAAGATTTTTAAGAATTGGCAACGGACAATAGTGAACAAGAATCATAAATTTGAATCGGTGGTTTTCATGCGGTAAACACATTTGACTTTTAGAATCGAAGAAATGTCGGCAGAGACATTGAACTTTTGGCTTTCTAAATTTATTGCTGAAGTTACTAATCAAAGTGGTGGTCTGTATCCCCCGAACACTGTATTTACTGATATGTGCGCTGAATCGTTATTTGGCGGAGGTGAAATGCGAAGACCATTTCAATATCCTAGAGAAAGCTGATCGAAGTTAAGACAAAATTGTTTTCTCGTTTATTACGTTTCTCGTTGCCGCTATGATTGCTTAGAACAAATATTTCTGGGAGTTTTGCTGCTGCTGTATTAAATACTGTAAAATAAATGTAACAGATATTAAACTTGGGATACTTATATCGAATTGTTAACGAATTGTAATCAGGTTAATTTGTATTATTCTGTATCAAAATTACAGAATAGTAATTAGGTTAAAATTAGGTTAATTGGTATGCTGTATCAAAATTACAGAATACTAATTAAGCTAATTACCATTAACCCCAGCCTTTCCCTGCCGTCTATTCAAACCCTCGAGCTCCCCGTGCTTTTAGTTACTGATACTATATGGGGATATACAGAGGTATCTATGTGACTCGAATTCTGCGTTTAGATTGCTTAGCACCCTTATGAATTATTAATGAATTTTACAATATATCTTTTTGAATGAATTCGCGCTATGTTTTTACTCCAATAAAAAAGAGCTCTTATATTGTAAAGTGACTGAAAGGAAGGAAATTACAGTAGACATGGAGGCTATATGAACGGTTAGTAGCTTTATTTAATACAGTTTGGGAACCCAGAATTATTCGTTTAACCTTGATATAATACGATTTTATTGTAACCAACATAGAGAAAATAAATACAACGAGGCAACTTAGATTTGTTAAAATACCATCTCACAATTTAACTTCAAACACAAACTTCGGTACAAACTACAGTAACATTTTGAGCATCTCAACATCTGTTTATTGCTCTAATTTGGCGTCGAGTGAGAACGCGTGGGATCGATTTCTGACAATGTCGAGCGACTCTTACTCTTCTTTCGTTTTTGGCAACCTCCCATGTACGTCCATAACTCGATGGACGCACGCTGCACGTTTATAATTTCTTTATTTATTCAAACATTGAGTTCGCAAATTAAACTTAGTGATCAAATACGTTAACTTTTAGATCACTTTGGAATGTCTCTGCGTTAGTTTTGGTCCTACTAAAATGTAGTGAGAAGGATATTTTCTAAGTTAAAACATTCCAAGAACCGATTTGCGCTACTTTAACATGTCTTTCTGCTGTCGTCTATTGGCTAATATTGATCACATTTTTTATTTTACATTTTTCACTACGTTCCAGGGTTATTTTGTTTCCTTGAGGCAACTCAACACAATCACGGTCGAAAGTTCTGGAACTGCTATAGTATTTACTGAATCTATTTTGGCCAGAAATCGCGCGAAGTTACGCACGCAGAAAAGCTTAAAATAATGTGGGTGTAGTACTGCGCACAGGAACACTTGACTTATGTAAAGACTACATCTACACACCTGGTTTCTCTATCCTAAATACACACTTTATAATTATAATAATAATAATAATAACAACAACAATAATAATAATTCTAATAATAACGATTATCATTGAAATAATACAGAAATAATTAATTAATTAATGCTCGGTATATAGCATGAGTTATAACTAGTTCAGGGGGTTAAACAGTTTTGCAATTTTGTTTTCCCTTCCATTTCTCCTCGTGAACATTGATTTCAACCAAATAAAGTGGGTAACATTTTATGGGTAACATTTTAGTGAAAACCCCATGTCGCAGCGACGTTCCTTTCTGCCCGTAAAAATGCATCGCCCTGTTGTTTTGGCCGAGCGAGGCCTGGACACATTTTAACTTTTTATTTAATTTATATTTCTCATCTTCTATCAATTTTCAGAACTTGAAATCTAAGCAACTGATCAGTGTTGTCATGACCGACATACAACCAGGTTTTGCTATCACAAATAACACATCAATTTTTAGGGGGAGGGAACATTTCTCATCCCCCTTTTCCAGGACGATATCACCATGGCCAGACATCACGGACATTTGAGCCTGCGCACAATCCAGCGTATATGCTATAAATAATTCAATATGGCGTCTAAGCTAATAAGAAAATGTATGGGTCGGAATAAATATTTTAAAATAAAACTACTTTCTAGCGTACCTGTAGTATTTGCCGAGTTGGTATCCGTTTCGACATCACAGCCCCAATCTCAAGTGATGAATTGTATATCCAAATCATTCCATTTGTAGCGTATAATATTCACCTTAAAATAAGTTCGGAAAGAGCAAGACTTGAGATTTCCTCTCAGCATAATATGTAGATAAGTATTAGATAATAATAATAAAAAATAAAATATATATTTAAAGAGGATGCCCCAGTCACCCAAATGTGTTTTTCTTGGAGGTCCTCATAAAATATATATAAGGTTAAAAATAGAGATCTAATAAAATAAATAAATAAATGGACAAAGAATAATGACTGATAATAAAAGTTACAATAACAACGTATAGAATAAGATAGATAAAAATAGAACAATAACAATAGTTTCCAATAAAGATTCCTAAAATTTAATTTAGCAGCCTTATTGTGCAACAATTGGAGACTATTCATTATTATCTTATTGTCTCTGCCCAACTAAATCCCCGTAATTAATCAAATAAAGGCAAGATCAAAGTGTTAACAACAGTTTCCCTAGAAGATCGAGGAAGTAGATGTCTAATTCGGCGAAGAAGGCCAAGTCTCTGTGCCACTTTCTTTTGGATCAATTCCACCTGACCTGATTTTCACTAATTATCACACCAAGATACGTTACACGTTCAGGTTCATCCTCTTCGATCCTGAGTGTGAGTTCCCCAAAAGATTTGAGGCGTTTGGTTCCTCCAACTAACATAAATTTAGATTTAGACACATTAAGGGTAAGCTTATGTTTGTTAAGCCACGCCTTAATACGGGAAAGGTCATCATTCAGCTTGTCCTCTAGTTCGGATGCTGTTGGAGCTGTACAGTAAATAACCGGATATGTTGATATGTTGGACACCTCATAATTTTTGCAATCGCTGTATATATATATATATATATATATATATATACAGCCGCGTGCAAAAAATCTGACCCCCCCCATGAAAATTATATACTTATATACTTATATCGGTTGCATCATGGGTAATCCAAAAATGTGCTTTCCAGTCATTTTTCTAACAAAAAATATATCAGGTAGAATTGAAAAATGTACAAGTAAAACATTTTTTAGATCATATGGGTCCATCAGTTAAAGAAAACAAGTGCTATTTTCAGTTTCAGTTGTACTAATTTATTCCATGCGTTTGCCACTGGGTCCGGTCGACCGAAACGCTGCTATGACTTCAAGGAACTCACTGTATTCTGAACTTTTATTTCTCCATGTCGCACTAGCTAGGTTTACTCTATTTCCCTAAATGAGGCTGAAGTATTCACTAAATTGCATTCAAACCTTGGAACCTAAGTTTAAGTTTATTATCAATTTGAAACACGTTCTAATTTATCTTATGACAGTTCCACCAGTCGTTTGCAATTCTGCCAAACGAACTGAACCAAATTCAACACTTCAAAGCCAAACGCAGCTAAAATATTGTTTCCGTTATGAAGTCTGCAAAAGAGCTAAAGTTTCACTGGGAACACACCAGTTTTCTTTTGCGTTTTTTTTTTTGCAACGTAATTATTTCGCATATGAAGTATTGATCAAACATATTTTATTTTATTTTATTCAGAATTCAATGCGGGCCGTTTTCGTTTTGATGTTCGCGATGCATATTTAATTATATTCTGACATATCTTGCAGTTAACGACTTTAGAACTCTACGCGAGATAAATTTTAAGTTATATAAAATGGTTAAGATTTAATCAAACTGTGTATCAGTTGATTTATTTTATTACTAAAAATTATCTTTGAATAATTGTCGGGAATACCAATAAATTTACAACCTAGTGAGGCCAAAGTAAATAATAGGTTTAATTTTGAATGTGAGTTTAACTGACGACCAATTGTAAAATTTATGTAACACGCAGGAGAAATTATTTTTACACAAGACCAAAACCATTTAATTCTGATCCATAATTGAAACAGATTAAAACAACTTCGGTTCTGATCTTTCTTTCCTTTCCAATAACTAAATGCGATTTTTACAACCGCATTGCGAACTTCATAAAAAACAATCTTTTTTAGCTACGCTGTGTTTAATTAATTTGGTTGAATGTTTGACAGAATCGCACACATCGAACTACCATAATATAGAATGTGTTTCACATTGATAATACGCTTAAACCTAGGCTCCAAGTTTTGAAATTAATTTAGTGAATACTTCAACCTCATTCAGGGCAATAGAGTAAACCTAGCTAGTGCGACGTGGAGAAATAAAAGTTCAGAATACAGTGAGTTCCTTGAAGTCATAGCAGCGTTTCGGTCCACCGGACCCAATGGCAAACGCATGGAATAAATTAGTACAACTAAAACTGAAAATAAAACTTGTTGTCTTCAACGGATGGGCCCATATGATCTAAAAATGTTTAACTCGTACATTTTTCAATCGTACCTGATATATTTTTTGGTAGAAAAATGTCTGAAAAGCACATTTTTGGATTACCCATGATGCAACCGATATAAGTATATAAGTATATAATTTTCATGGGGGGTCAGAATTTTTGCACGCGGCTGTATATATATATATATATATATATATATATATCAGCCATGTTTTCACAAAAGGAGCCTTAGAACCTAAGACCCCCTTTTGTGAAAACATGGCTGATCTTGTGTGCCTTTAGCTTTAAAAGCGAGTAACTCGTGTTTTTGTCGTTTTCCTGAAAGGACAAATGACAGTTTAAGACTTTTCTGGCCTTTCTATCCCATAATTTACTGGTGTGAGATATATCCCATAATTTCTTTATTTGCCCCTAACCCCCCCCCCCCCCCCCACCCCCCCCCCCCCCCACATAAAATACCTAGAGATCAATTGTGGGATAGAAAGGCCAGAAAAGTCTTAAACTGTCATTTGCCCTTTCATGAAAACGGCAAAAACACGAGTTACTGGCTTTTAAAGCTAAAGGCACACAAGATCAGCCATGTTTTCACTAGGAATCCTTGGATCCTCCTACTGGAAGTTCATCGTTTGGTGACACCACAATTTTTATACTTTTCTATATATACGTTTCCTCTATCACGACGAAATACCTTTGCTAATTTCTGACCTACTGTCGAGAAATGTATATTTGGCACTTCAGCGATCTCCAATGGATGGCGTGAGTTTGTAGAAATAAGTAATCAAAATATTCTAACTTGTTTACTTGATAAAAACTCGTTACCCATTTGAGAAGGCGTTTTCCCAAAAATAGTCGTGTTAACAGGTCACGTGGTCACCCAAAATTCACAAACACTAGTTAAGGTTCTTTATCACGTGATGTCCTATTGATCTACCAAGTCTAACATATTGTTGTCAAAGTTCTAGCTCATAATCATGAAAAAAAAAAATACTTTCGGTCAATGATCATGCCTTAACATGCTTGGGAGAACAAGGTGGTTTATCAGAGGAGTATGACGAGTCCATTTTTACAACCCAGCGAAGCCGAACAGTCGATATTGCTAGAAATGATGCTGTCAACTTTCTTGACCATCCCTTGTCAGGCCTCTCAGCTCTCTTGTGGCATCGAATACACTTTGGACAAACTTTCCAAGGTGTGACTAGTCCTAAAGCTCTTCGTCCATGGGCTTTGGCACCTCCTTTACTGCCTTGACTTTCTCTAAAAAGGGTTGGATACCTGCTTCCGACAGTCGTTTTCCCATGTAGTCAATCTCAGTCTGACGACACAGATACTTGTCTACGTTCAGTCTCATATTAACCTTTCCCATACGCTCCAGTACCGCCCCCAATCTGCTCTTCACCTGTGCATTCCTTACCCCTTCAAGTCCTTCAATATGATGCACTGTCCTGTGGAAAACCTCTGGGGAGGAGGTCAGACCCATACATCTAGGTAAACGCTTAAAGTACTACCTGCCAAATGCGGTATTAAAAGTGCACAGCTGTGTTGATTCACTATCCAACTGAATTTTGAAAAAGCATTGAAAGCATCCAACTTACTGAAGTATCTTGCTCCAGTCAAAATAATTTCAGCTGCAATCTCTCCTCGTGTGAGTAATTGGTAGTGCTCCCTCTTGACAGCTTTGTTCAAATCTCTAGGTCCTATGCAAATGTGTAGTGTTCCTGAATTCGTCCTTTCCCATACCATTTGGTTAACCCAGTCTGTGCACTCCTCAACTCTAGCTATGATGCCTTGTTGCTCCAGGTTCTCAAGCGCTCTTCTTAGCTCATCCTTGATATGTGCTGGGAACCTCCTAGCTGATCTAATCACAGGCTGTGCATCCTATTTCAACTGAATTTTATGCTTCACTGGGAGACAACCTATGCCTTTGAACACTGACTCAGGATACTTATTTTCTACATCTTTCAAGTCATTTGTCACTTGATACACTCTTGATACTAGTTCCTATCCTTTCCGAGTCATCTGCTCCTATGATACCAACTCCTTCTTCTACAACTGCCATGTATAAGTCATACTCCTACCCCTTCCTTTCTACCTTGACTACACGCATACATTGTACCAACCACTGGGATCTTCTCATTATTATGAGCCTCAACCGAGTGTTTATAGTACCAAAACTATGATTTTTAAGCTGCAACTTCATTCAACCCACTTCTAACTAGGGAGGGTACCGTTATTAACAGGAAATGCATATGATTTTCCACCACGCCCCCCTCAGTTTCGCAACGATCGTAGATCTTACCCCAAATTTGCAAACAGTATGTTGTGTTCGTCGTGTTTAGTACCAAAACTATGATTTTAACGCTGAAACTTCATTCAAACCATTTCTAATGGGGGAGGGCACCTTTCAGCCTCAAATTTCTAAATCTAGATTTGAAGCGTGTATAAGTGACATTGACACCTGGATGCTTGCAAATCAGCTCAAGCTAAGTAATGACAAGACGGGCTTGCTCTTTCTGAATGCTCGCCATCGTCCACTTCCACCTCTGGATTCCATCCGTGCTGACACTGAACTGATACATGCATCTGTTTCGGCTAAAAATATAGGAGTCTGGTTTGATAGCTTCTTAGCAATGTACAAACAAGTGAACTCTATACTTAAAAAAAACACTTAAAAAATATTTATCAAATTAGGAAGTATATTTCATTCCATCGTTGTGAGATATTAACACTTTCTTTTATCATCTCCAAATTAGACCATTGTAACGGCTCCTTACTTATAATCGCAAATATGACCATATAATACCTGTATTAAAGGAACTGCACTGGTTGCCTATTATCGAAAGAATAGATTTTAAAGTACTATTACTGACCTTTAAAGCTATACATGGGATCGGACCTTTTTATTTAAATGAACTCCTATGTCCATATAAGCCTTCAAGATATCTACGCTCTTCAAATTAGAACTTTTTAACTGTTCCTAAATCCTAAATATAATCTGAAATCGTACGGCCTAAGAGCCTTTTTAACTCGTTGATGCACGCATATGCAGGAACGAGTTATTGGGGTTAGGTGGATTTTCATTTCCGAATTCCGTATCCTTTTCCGAGCTCGCGTGGCGTATCTATTTATTTTTGTGTTGACGGTGATTGTGAGGACAAAACTCTTTTCGGAGAAGACGCGTCGAAGCTTTCGAAAGGATTTGGTCATGTTAGTGTAGATATGGCGCTTTCTAAGGTAAATATTCCGAAATGATTTATAATTTACTGCTGTGAAGTTTCTCTGTTGTCTCTGTTTCTTTCTTAGACAATATTACGCACGGAATGTAATAATCCACTGTGACTTGCGCTAAATTGGCTTAGCTATCACGGGAGCTGTTGATCGGACGACAACGAAACTCGAACTTGTTTGCATTGTTACAGTTCATTTTTTTATCGTAGGAAATGTGACTGGCTGTTAGATCTTCTGGGGTTTTAAATTCAAAGTTGATTAAAAAGCTTGCATTTCTTCGCGAGTATAATATAACATTTGAGACATAATAACATTTATCTGTGGGTCAGAAACTCATAGTTGTTCTCTAAATGCGCTAAGTAGAGAACTTATCATAAAATTAATACCATACGACATTCAAACAGCTGTAATCTTTATTTCTTGAGTATATCAATAGCGGAGAAGACTCGTTGAAACTTTCGAAATGATTTGGTCATGCTGTAAATATGCCGCTGTCTAAGGTAAATATTCCGAAATGACATAATTTACTGTTGTGAAGTTTCTCTTTTGTCTCTGTGCCTATCCTGTCGCGATGGGATTCCGTGACCGATTGGAAATTGTGGCTGTCTTCTAAGGCTAGATATTTTCTAGTTAAGTTTGAATAACCAGTAACCTTTTGAATTTGAATATTCTTCATAAATTTAAGGTCGGTTGACCTCACTAATAATACGTGAGTAGCGAATATTGTACAAATGTTGCTAATGAATCCTCAACAGTTATTGTTACCTAGAAATTGAATGGTGTGCATATATCTTGGGATGTGTTCCGCATTTCATTAGGATCCCGATCTGATCTTAAATCGGGCTGTAGTTGAAAATATTGTTTTTCTGCCTTTTAATATCTGTTGCCACGTTTGCAATTACTTGATTACGTCGACTAAATTTCCACTTCCTATAAAACAAAAGTGCTGAATGTCGGCCAGTTTATAAACACAGTATTTTAAAGTCAATTGTCAGTCTCCCTGAATTCGAAGTTCTGTATTCGGAATTCTCGAATGAGAAAATGAACTGAAATAACGTAATATATTCACATAGGTTCCAGCCAGTTGACCTCCGGGTCACACACTGTATATATTTGATAAAACTTTAGATTTACATTTGGCTAGCGTTAGCTTCCCAAAAACTCAATTGTGCGCCGATTTGGAACGGATAAAAACTCGTTTTCACTTCTTGGATATGTGATTTCAAAGTTCAGCGGGCATTTCGATTTAAAGATAGGTTTTTCGCCATCAATTTGATTTAGCTACACTAAATAATGTACCGCAACTGACACTTTGTCTTACAATGCTTGTTTAGATGCGATGCTTGTTTAGATCCAGAACTACTAAGAAAACGTCGAACTTTTCATGCGCCGAATGCTATTGAAAGAAAATGTAATTTGGCGGCTTCTTTTGATCTAATTAGGTTCGGCGCATGAAAAGTTCGACGTTTGAATCGGGCCTTTGACTACATGCACTATCTTAGTGAGTCAACACAATGAGGTGAAGGTTCTACAAATATTACGTAATCAAGCTATGAATAGGTCGTTTATTCTACACACAATAGTAAAGTACAATAGTACATACATAAAATTAAAATAAAGTGGAGGATGCAAGCGATACAACCCAGAATGATTAATTAAAGCTCTTGCACCCTATGTACTATTTACCAAATTCGCGGCCGTGTTGTACAGTAGATACAGATCCGAGTCAGATATCTCCGATACAACATGGCCGCGAATTTTGTAAATTACTTCTAAAACTCAAACGTAACTATTGAAACGCAATGCAACCAAAATACGTCAAAATTTACTTTAAAAAGAGCAACATTTCTATAAATTTATCGAGGCTTCTTTTGTTCCAGATAAGTGCAGATTTATTTCACTGAAAAATAAATTTCTTTGTACTTTACAAAAACAATGTTTTATCCATGATTCAGTTCTAGCTCAAAGGAAATTTGCATTTCAAAGTTCACTAGTTTAGTCACTGGATGAGGTTCTCTTCTAGCCAATACCTTTTTTCACATTTTATTATTGAACATTCGGAAAATATGTACATGATAGACTGGCCCGCAGGTAGCATTTTAAAACTAATCTAGGCGGGCCGTAATGATAACTTAACGAAGAGTGGGAGAGAATGAAGAATAAGTAAGTGAGTGAGTGAGTAAATAAATAAGTAAAGAAAGAAAGAAATGATCGGTCATGTGATTTTTAGTATATGCCAAAATAGCTCACTGACCATCCAAGAGTTGCCCTTAGGGGCCCTATGTTCTGTTTATGCCCCTATTCTATGCAATAAGTTGGCAGAAGATGCTAGAGCAATTAACAATATGAACGATTTTAAAACCGCTATCAAAACGCTTCTTTCTAAACGTGCAGTTTTAACGTTATTATTACGAAAACAGTATGTTGTACAATAGAGTAGATATTGTAAAGCGCTTTTGGATTTTTAGTAGAATTATCGCTGTACAAATAAATCATACGCAGGAAACGCGTATGATTTTCCACCCCTCCCCCTCAGTTTCGCAAGGATCGTAGATCTTACCCCAAATTTGCAAACAGTATGTTGTGTTTGTCGTGTTTAGTACGAAAACTACAATTTAACGCTGCAACTTTATTTAATCCAGTTCTGGACTGGGAAATATAAATGAAACTGATCCAGCATGCTTTGCGGCCAAAACCAAAAGGGCGATGGATTTTTACAGGTAGAAAGCAATATCGTAGAGACATGGGGTTTTCACCAACATGTTACCCATAGAAAACTGCAGGGGGTCCTCTTAATGTGGTTGCGATCATCTTTTAAGGGGGGAAATGAGCAGCAAAACAAAATTTCAAAACGATGTCAACTCCCCTGAACTTTATTTGCGCGAGTGTTACATAAAAAAATAAATCTCGCTGGGCGAAATTACATCAGATAGGCTGGTATTTATGTCCCCTAACTATGTGCAACATACCAAACACTGACACCTCTAATCCATGAATTACAAATATTCCCGACCACACCCCCCCTCGCAATGGCATACCATTTGTCATGACAAAACTGATCGGTTTCTAAGTTTTCAAGTTTAACACAGAAACAGTTGCCCAGGCCCCGCTCGGCCAAACAAAAAGCAAGAAAAACACGCCTTAACACCCCCTGAACTTCATTTGCGCGAATAATACATCAAATATTTGTTCCAGTTGGGCGAAATTACATAACATAGGCTTATTTTTATTTCATTAACTATTTGCTACATACCAAACATTAATTAATTAACGATTTAATGATTGTATTGTTTCTATTATTAGTCTTTTATTGGATGCAAAACCTAACATTAAACGTAGTTGAACAAGTAGCAATATATTAAATTTTTACATTAATGCTCGACCCGCATTTAACAAAGGCTAATCGAGGCAGGTGGTAAGTAAGAAAAAAATAAGCAAAGTAATAACAGAAATATGACTTACATATATAACTGTCTATAAGTAAGACTAATCTGACTAATCTACTACTAAAATGTCATTTAAAGCCCATAAATATTGCAGGTTATGTGACGATGGAGAGCCTTGCTATAAACTTCTAAAGGTTCGTGTGAAACATGAGAAGATACACGATAAAGAGGTGGAAATCGTGCTGGATTTTGTGAAGGATAGTGAATTTCAGAACGTTGTATGCAGTCTGCCAATCACGATAACAGTGGCCCAGAACGTAACACAAGTGAGTTTTTTTAATGTATAATTAAGTTTAACCATACATCTTTGTTAGTAGTATTTAGAATTTTTGAAGCGATGTGACATTTTTTCTTAAGATTTACATTCGCATCCATGTTGTATCGGCCTATATAATGTCGCTCCGGAGGCGAGAGATTGTATCGGTCTACATGCAACATGGACGCCAATGTTGTAAGCTACTTACTTACTACTTATGAAACCATATAATTTAAAATATGTATGAAATTTTGATGGAAAACGTAAAACATACAATTCAGTTCTATAATTTGAGTCACGGACATGCGCAGTCCCATACTTGTGAGACGGTCTCGATGCATCAATACAGGCGTTTTACCTACCCCCAACAGACACAAGCATAGTGTATTAGTAATACAGTTCTACAGACGTTGATGTTTTTTACTCAGTATCTATATGGCGATGTTTTGTGTTTATAAACATTACGATTATTATTCTAATGTGACAACCATGATTTCAAAAGGTCGCTTTGGGTCAGGAACCAATTCATCTCTGGTTGGTATATTAATAACAATGGATGACGTGCAGTGAGCATACAACACTGATGTTTTATTGATTAGTGTTGTATCAACCAAACGCTAGTGTCTGTTTTAGTACGGACTGAATATATAATCAGTTCTGTATGTGGATTTACAGAGGTTGCCATGTGACTCAAGCAAATATATCGTTGACGCTTGATAATCTCTTTACACAACAGAAACTACATCGGGGAGCGCATCATTTCCAAACTGTTACATGTTACTGTTACATATCGAACAGGGAGAAATTCAGTTGATGGGTACGGTAAAAGATAAGAAAACCTGGGCCGAAAAAGAGAAACGAAAAGGAGGATTTTTTTTGTCTAACCAAATAAAATATAGTTTGCTTCCAGACAAACGTGCCAAACGTTTGGATGACCTCTCGGGATACCTTGAGTTGGATGCGTTTTGATCAACATTTGGGGTGCGTTTACTGCACCCAGGGTCTACTACCCCCCTCTACCCCGCCTCCTTCTGTCTCGCTCTCTTTCTGGCTTTGCTCTCCTTATTTATGCTTTTGTCAAGACCATCCCGTACTGCTCAACAAGTTCTTGTCGAAACTTGTAATATTCCCGTATCTCGATGGGGACTTCGTGTTTTGTTTCCGGCCATCCCTCATGGCTATGGGCGATTAACATTTGCATGGATGCATCTGCGGCCAGCTCTTTCCTTATTTCCTCGAGCTTTCGATCTGTCACGTAAGCTGTTTTTGACATTAAATGGACATATTTCTCCGACTGAATCTCAACCTCAAATTGCTCTTGCGTGACTTCCGGCGGAAATTCACGCGATAATGCATCTGCGATGTACAGTTCTGTACCCTTTTTGTACACTAGAGATATGTCGTACTCCTGGAGTTGCAGCAACATCTTCTGGAGACGTGACGGCGATTGCGAGAATGGCTTTTGGAGTATCGCCTCCAAAGGTTTGTGATCTGACTCCACAACGTTTGATTTCCCGTAGATACATTGGTGGAAGTGCTTGCAACCAAACACTACGGCCAGCAACTCCTTCTCTATTTGTGCGTAGCGTTGCTGGGTGTCGTTGAGAGCTTTAGAGGCATACGCTACTGGACCCTGGTCCTGAAGTAGCGCAGGTCCAAGGCCCTTCTGTGACGCATCGACTTGTAATCTCACACTCTTAGTGACGTCGTAGTAACGCAACGTTCCGGGTTGCGTGAGTTTTTGTTTGAGTTCGGCGAACGCGTTGTCATGTTGATCTTCCCAGCAAAACTCGCTTGCTGTCGAGGTTAGTTTTCTTTAGCCGTGGGCGAACTTGAGATTTTGGAAATTCACCGGTGGACAACGATTTTCTCACTATGTCTGTTATAACAGGAGCCAGGGAGTCAGCATGATCCTTAACTACATGTGCATGTAGGCATTGGATCAAGGGCACACGTTTTCCTTGATAAGGATGTAATTATAGAGTCCTGTATGTAGCAGTTAGAGGGTAGGTTAAAGTCTCTAAATTCACAGGAGAGGGATATTTGCCGTTCATGAGAGGTTCAGCGGAGCCTGACGAGAATGATGTAGTTCTGTTAAGTTAAGTTCTTATATCCTGGATCTTTTTAATGAAGAAATCACTAAAATCTTCAACAAGCTGCTCTAGAGAACTGTGGGTAGGTAAAGCCGTGTTATTCATACAAAACATTCCATCAATGAGTCTAAATAGTTGGTTACGGTCTGCTTGTTCAATCTTTGATTTGTAGTAGTTGTTCTTACGAGTTTCTATCAATTTATTATAATTCCCACATTTTTTCGTGAAACAGTTGCTTGTAGTAGTATATGAATTGTTGCTTCTGGCCCGATTACAACAAAATACAACGAACACACTGTTGCATTTGTTGCATTTTATAACATCTCACCCTTCGGGTTCGTTATCATAAAATGCAACAAATGCAACAGTGTGTTCGTTGTATTTTGTTGTAATCGGGCCAGAGAGCAACAATTTATCTTCTACTATAGTTCATTTATTGTATTTATAATTATATATTAAATAATCGGTTTCTACCGCTTTTTCCGGATTAAAGCAGTTTTGTTGTACTATTTTTTAATCATATTTTACATTTCAACGTCCTATTAGAGAAGTGATTACTATGCAGTATATCGATCTCTTCCACTATGGATAGCATACCGCGCCTTCCCATTGAAATCTTAGTCAAGATAGTAGAGCATGCAGGCCCAGAATCATTCGCAAGCATCGCAAGGACATCGAAACGCCTAAACGGTGCCGCATCTCTCGTGCGCTACAAAAACATAGACCAAGAGTTCCGTAAACGAGTACTCACTTTCGGTCTTAGGTCTACTCGTAACGACAACGATCGAGACAATTTGGCTGGGACTTTCGGTATTTCCGCAAACTACATCGATGATAGCTTTCCTCTTGTCTACGCCAGTGAATATGGTAATCTTAACGTTATTAAGTGGCTCATTAAGCACTTATGGTTCGATAAAATGGATGGACACACCGATTACGTTCTATGCGCTGCCTGTAAGGATGACCGTCTTGATATCGCTAAGTGGCTCACTAAGCACTTCCAGTTCACCAAAGAGGATAAGGCCGTCGGGTTTGCTATACTAGATGCCTGTAGGAATGGCCATCTCAATACCGTTAAGTGGCTCATTCGACGCTTTCAGATAACCATAGAGTATGAATACGTTCATCATGCTCTACTATGCGCCTGTAGCAATGATCATCTTAATACCGCTAAATGGATCATTGAGTGGCTCATTAAGCGCTCCCAGCTCACCATAGAGGACGAAAACGCTCTACTAGATTACTACATAAATGCTTATGCTGCCACATAGGATCTCTTGCAACGTCCAAATTGTCCCTAGGCATTCTTGCATCTAAAGATCCAAACTTGAGCAGCTGTTAGAGATATCATTAGTATACCGCATATCGCCACCTATGGTATTAGTATACATTCTCTACTCCACGATATTAGCTTACGTTGTTATCTCCATCCATGGTACTAACATACATTCTCTACTTCACGATATTAACGTATGCTGTTATCTTAGTACGTATTAATACCACACAGATTAGACAAGTGCGTATAATTGAAGAACCTCAACGTAGACGTCACAACTAAGATACCAATTAGACATATAACACATATAGGTATATTGCACGATGATTGATACAAGAACTTGTGATTGGTTGATGCGAGGAAAGACCACGAAATGTATAAGGAAGTGTTCAAAGATGTTAGAGTATTGCTCTCAACATAACTTCCAGATAGGAAGAGGATGTGCTATATTCGTTCCATGTTTGACGTGCGGTCGAGGCTGTCGTACTACTCACAAACTTTGTGCAAAATGTGGTGCACCTCAACGCCGTATCATTCGCAATAAGAAGAACCTTAATAAGAAACGAGCTAACGAGTCGGCGAATATCACGTGTTCAAATGTAGTAGAATCGGAGAAAGACCTAAATGTAGTGGAATCGGAAAAAGATCAAAATGTGGTGGACATTCACGATCTCGATAATGCATTGGATGACCTCTCCATCAGTGAGAAAGATCTAAATGTGGTAGAATCGGAGGATAAGTAGAAATCACGATACGAAAAAAAAAAAGAATGAAGAGAAATTGTTATGCGACCTCTCTTCATTTTTTTCTTTTTTTTTTAAACAAACAAACAATTAGACAATTGACAGGCACATGGTATACGACTAGTATGGATGATCTTATCAGATTACTTGGTCCAGAAATTTGTGCAAGCCTACATATCAAACCATTGTCGCATATCAAACCATTGTTACATATTAACACTGGTGAAACATGTTCCGAATGTCTATGCCCGATGGAAATGCAAGGAACGGAATTCATATGTCCCACCTTCCTTCAAGTACGGAAAGTTTGTTTCAAACGTAGCTATACGAAACGAACTATTTTAGCTGCTATACTTTATCAAGCATGTATACAATGTGGGTTCATTAGATCTAAAGGAGAGGTCGCTCGTTTTATGCAACTAAACGATAAAAGCATATATCGTGGAAATATCTTTATACGTTCTCTACACGATGATGATAAGATCGATATAGATTTGAATACCGATCGAATAGCTCCTCACATTACAACGACTTTTGATAAACTCGACCCCCAAGGAGCACCTAAGAACGTCCAACAAATAGTCTATGAGATTGTTCATAAGGCAATAGAAAACAATATAGGTACCAGCTCCATACTTAGAACTAAAGTCGTTGGAGCGAGTTATGAGGTACTACATCGTTCGGGATCTCGTATGTCTCTTATCAACGTTGTTAAACGGTGTGGTATATATAAGGGTGCGGTCGTGCGTTTTATCAATGAGTTGATTGCTTACAATTCCCACTTTGAGCCCATCTATACGAGACACGGTCTAAATAGTGATAAAGTTTAATTACCTCGAATAACATATGTGCGATTACTTAACCAAAAGTTTAACGACTCATTTCCTATTTAACCAAAACGGCTAATTCGTGAGAACGACATCTGTTGATATGTACTCATTCAAGAATTTAGTCTAAGACAGTAAGAAGAAAAAAACTAAATAACGAAAAAAACCAAAGTACCAAAACTGGTCTCACCAGAACCTCTCTAGGAACCCACTTTCACCTTTTTCCTTCTTTCTCCTTTTTGTTCCTAGAGAGGTTTTTATTCTTGCCGGGCCCGGCTTTTCACTGTATTCGTTCTACTGTAGTTCAGCTTCTGACCACATTTGGTTCTCACACAGGTATCTTGTACTCTGGCCGCTGATTTCTACTGTATTACTTTAACTTCTGCCACATCGGCAGACGCGCTACGACTTGTGTTGGGCTGGGAGCTTCTTACCCAACACAAGCCGATCTACCACACATAGTCCGCCAAGGTTTGAACACCAGAACTCGTGAACGGCTCCCATCTCGATCACAAGTCCCAGCGACAAACCCGTTGGGCTATGTGTGCTAGACGAAGTATTCAGTGATAAAATATCGTACTTATGTTTTAAGCAGTTGACGTATGTTAATTAGCGTCACCCACGCGTTGTCTCGAAATTAGCATATGAACCAAAACAACACGGTAATTTATACGAATTAAGAGCAGTTGTTTTTATCAAAGTTAAAATGAAATCCATGCTGGTTTCTTTTGAAGGAGATATTTATTCTTACCCCCCACTAGACTACCAAGTTTTGCTCTTATCTCCTTTCGGATCTCGGCTCGAAGTTGTTCTACGTTTTTTTGATCCTCTTTCTTGTTGTCTCGAAATTGTCTCGAAATTAGCATATGAACCAAAACAACACGGTAATTTATACGAATTAAGAGCAGTTGTTTTTATCAAAGTTAAAATGAAATCCATGCTGGTTTCTTTCGAAGGAGATATTTATTCTTACCCCATTAGACTGCCAAGTTTTGCTCTCATCTCCTTTCGGATTTCGGATCGAAGTTCTTCTACGTTTTTTAATCCACCCTCTTGCCTGTTTTTTTGCCGTATTTCGAGTTTAAGCGTCTCATATTTCATTTTCTCATCAATAACGCTTCTGAACTCGGCTTCTGAAATGTTACAATCGGCCAGAGCTTTTGAGACTTTAACTTCCACGGAATTCGCCTTAGCTTTTGCTAACATAACAGTCTTTTCATGCTTCGAGACGTGAACGCCAAGTTTCTTACTAACGACAGCCATCGAAGCCGATATGGCGGCACACAGGAAACCCGCTGATCCTAAGGAAATACCCACAGGTATCCCAACCCCCGTAAATGATGAACCTAACGCAGAAGCTGATAAAACGCCACTCAGGCTACCTGTGGCCACAGCAATCCCATGAACGATACCACGCGCTCGAGCATACTTTTTGCGAACAACTTCGTAGTGCTTTGCTTGTTGTTCTAGCTCAGCAAGCGTATCACAGATTTTTTGCAGTCTAAAACTCGATCCATTTATATCGCTAAGTTCCTTTATAGCTCCCGATGGATAGATACCTGGTGCTGTTGGAAACGGTTGAATCGAATCGCCATCCATTGTATATACGTATGATTTACTCAAGCTTCAATACGAAACGTAGAGGCCGCTTGTTGAAGTCTATGAGATTGCCCTTCTCACCGCAAACTGTGAGGCGAATGTAGTTCCGTATCGTTCCTAGGGCTCGAATGGGTATGAGGGTTAGTGGAAAATAAGTCGTTTCACCAAAAACGTGTGATGTCGTTTTTAAAGTATGTAGGATTTTAGATGGCTTCCCATCAAGAAGCGAGAAATCTGAATCCACCACATCACAGTAGATATATATGTGATTAATATCTTTTGGCACCAGGACGTATTTTCCTTTATTGATAGTCACATAATCCGTTACATCTTCATTTACTTCGATACTAAACAAATCGCAGACATTCTTAGTGAACTGGATTGGTTTCTTGACCTTCATAAGCCAATATTTCCTAAATGGGTAGTCTATGAATTCCAAGAAACCAGCCGCGACTGCGGGATCGAAGTAGGTTATCAAATTTTCTATCTCATAATGTCCCGGTTTAATTTCGTATGGAAACGTCAAACTATTGGGGGTAATCCACTTAAAGCCCCCTTTCTCAGTTAGGTTCCACCAATTATGACTAATAGTGACCTCAACTAGCGAAATATTATTGATAAGAATAGGGTTATCGAAGTAGACAGTATGGTCAGCCGTAGGACATGTGACATTTAAGATAACCATTATATATTAAAGGTATAAACTATGGATATGTATAGCTTCAATAGTTACGATGCTTTTTGTTGTGTCAGACGAAGATGATGGTCTATCTGCAGAGGACATAGCAGAGATTGCTAGGGGTGGACCAAGACTGTCGAAATCTGAGCAGATAGCGCTCCTTGCCGATGAAAATAAAAAGGTCGCAACGTTGAATGCCGATCTATTAGCGAAGTTTAAGAAACAATATCCACATGCAGATTTTCACCAGTTCTATGTATCAACGGATATAGACGGCCCTGGCAAATATTCAACTAGTATTTGGTTTCGAGATGGGAATAATGGTTATGTGGTTTATGGCGACGATGTCTCTAAGCTACCTACCACCATTCAAAAACGAATCGATAACGCATTGTGGGATGTGCATGATGGTTTTCCACATACATTAACACTAGATAAAAGTGTGAAGTATCCTATTACGGCAGCCCCAGATACCGAAAAAGCACAAGATATAGATCTCATTAATCTATGGATATACGTCACACCAACAAAAAGGTTCAACGCGGGCGTTCCTAACATATTCAAGGAGACCGTTATAAAGCATATGACAGCAAATGAGTCCTACCATTGGTTACATGGTCCAGATTTCAAATATTGGCCTCAACAATTGAATTTCGCAACGTGGTGTGCGACTTCTGGATGTGGAGTGTCATTGTTTGATCCTATTTTCAAAACGTATCCTACTATTGTTCAAGGGTTCTTACGATTTCATGTTTATTTCACAATACGAAGAATTCTACATGAACTTGGTGGTGCTCATGGAGTTCCTCTACCTGGTGACTCTGCTTTCAAGCAAATGGATAACCTCTATAGCAAATCAGCTCTTGAGAAATTATGCATCGAATTTGGTATATCTCGAACACCAGATTTCCGATGGCATGGAGGTAGGAATGACGGATTAGGAGATGTATTCATGTTATACCCGGGGGAGTATGGAGGCTACGTTAATGGATACGTAACTAATCATGGCCGAAGTTACGACGAAGGTCCAACCACATGGCCCGCAAGCGATACTTTGTTTGCAGACCAAGGAGGTAAGGAGGACAAGGGAACTCTGATAGCTTTTATTCGGAACGATGAACACGAAGGAAAACAATACAATTGGTTTACGCCACCAATCGGTAAGGGATTAACGGATGCTGGATTAGGTAGATTGAATCGATCCGTTGAAGCTTTTGGATATTGCGTTCTAGCTGCTCAAAATGATCTTAACCATTCCATCATAGATAGTTTCAATGTCAAAGAAAAATTTAAGAGATTAGTCGAAGACGCTATTCTCGAAAATGGTTTAGTGGTAAGCTATAACAACTATCTTACAGCTATAGTACACACACATAAGAGATTGAACCTAGCAACAGCTAAAGGGGTACGATTACTACCAAGCAACCTCGAGTACTACCTCGGTAAGAAGGATGGTTATAAAAATCCAATCCCGCGTGCCGCAGAAGGTACGGTGTTAGGCGTAAACGATATTAATGCAGATATTCTCGAAACCAAGTCCCCACCAGATATGAAAGGGAAGAAACAAAAGAAACAATTACCACACCAAGTTCCACAACAATTACCACAACAAGTTCCACAACGAGTTTCACATAGTATCTTACCGAATCCTACTCCACAACATGAGATCAATCTAGTGATAGTATCTATTGCAGGAGCTGGAATTGCGTGGGCGTTATTTCGTTAACGTCGTTTGTATTGCTCTATTGCGATCACCACTATAGCTACGATGAATAACCAAACGTTCTCTGCTAATACTCCTAGAGCTTTACCGGCCATAGTAAATATGAAATTCGCAATTGATCCAATCATTCCAGGTAGTATCTGTCCAAGTTTCTTTCCCATTTCCTTTAACAAATCACCTGTCGTTTTTAATCCCTTCTTTACTGTATCTACCACTTTGTCGATACCATCTTTTACTGGTTTCGGTACGGTTTTCGATAGCTGGGAAACTATTACGCTAACGATAGCACCAATAGCAGTTACCACCGCAAGAACAGTCATTCCATACTTCCTGAAAATGTATTTAACCCTTTCACGTAGCGATATACGTTCTAGTATGGCTTCTTCTTGACGTTCAAGTAATTCTCTTGCCTTATGGATAAATGTTAATTCTGTCTTAGCTATTTCTTTCTGAGCGTCAGTCGATTCGGAGTCTTCAAGAATAGATTCGTTATTTGCTTCCCGATCAGCTAGTTGTCGTTCTGCAAATATTACTTCATTAGCAGCCTCTTCATTATTTGGACCTAAAGCATCTTTGAGAGCTTTCCTCATCTTCACGCGTAATTTCCTATCATCATCATTACCGACGAATAGACGTTTAAAGGGTTCTTTGCTTCCAAGTTCGCGAACGGTGATGTTTCCATCTACTAAGGAGATTTCTATATTATGCCGAACACCGGCATCCGGATATTGCCCCTTTACTATGTCAACCAGCATTTCTTTTGCCGAATCTCGAATCGTTTGTTCGAATGTGAATCCTCGAAGTGGGTCACCTTCTATAGCGTAGTCATGCAAATTATCCATGGTAATTGTCTCACTACCTCCAGCTTCATCTTGATTGTCACTCAATAAGTAAGCCACGTATCTTTCATTTGCTTCTCGTTCTCGTTGATCTTCTTCATCTCGCCGTCGTCGGTTTTCTTCATCTCGTTGTCGTTCTTCATATCTATCGGTATTATCCTCAGGTCTCACATCAACGTCGACCCTATCTTCCATATTGAACATAACTATATATCGTGGTATATTCAACATGATATCGTCGAAGTTAATTCCTAAAGAAGCACTAAGAGTGCAACTCGCACTCAAAGCTCAACGAACCTTATATAGAAAAACTTTCACTCCATCATCTGCTAATCCAGGTGAGACGCTCTATGTGGAAGTTCCAACGATGGGAGAAGATATCGTATTAGTACCTGGTAGTTTAGCATTATTGGGTGATATCGTATTGTCTGGTGGACATGTTAATAATCGAGTCGTTGCAAATGTTGGACGCTGCTTAGTTATACATCGAGTTTGTAAGATAGGAGCTGAAATAGTAGAAGACATTGCTCGATCGGATCTATTACAAACATATTCCGATATCTATCTATCTACACAAGAGAGAGAATCGAGAGTACAACAAGGTATCCAATCAGATAACACAAATAAGCTACGATCTAAGGCTGGTGATGCAGGTAATTCAGATGTTGGTGAGAATGCATTGTTAGCTGCATATGGTTCAAAATATAGAATTCCGTTAGACGTTGATATTCTTACACAACATGGAGTTCTATATCCACATGCATTAGAAGACACTATTTCATTCGAATTAACTCTAGCCCGCTCTATCGATATAATCGTTGGATCAGATTCGACAAAGATAGGTACGTACAAGCTTACCAACATCCAGTTAGAATACGAAGCAATCAAGAATGAAACGCTAGCTAGGAAGGCATTTCACGCATATGAAAAAGGTACTGCATTCCTATACGATCACGCAGTTCACTTTAAGACAGTACCTATCGCTAAAGCATCAGATACTTTGATATCTCAGAATATAAATGTTCCACGACGATCATTCGCTGGATTACTCTTTCTATTCGTAGATCCTCCCACGGCCGGTTCACGAGATAGCGAAGCATTCGTAAATCCTGATATTTCAAAGATAGAGATAGACGTAAATGGAGTTCCAAATAGATTCTTTCCAGGAGGTATGTTAACATCAGATTTTTGGGAGTCCGCAAAAGGATGGTTTGGTACATCCAATACTTCTATGGCTCCTACCAAATTTTACAATAACAGATTTGCCATCCTAGTCGATTGTCGTACAGCAAAAGATTCCTCTGCTCATGGCGATGGAATGGCACAAACTGGTGGTGGAAAAGATATAGATATTCGTATACATAGAACTTTAAAAGGAAGTGGAAACGTAAGCATGCATATCTATGTCCTTGCGGATGCTCAGCTTAAGATATTGAACAGATCTTTACATAGTATAACATACTGATGGATTCCTTGGTAGAACACATCCCATTCAACTCACTCATAGTAGGTCCAACGAATTGCGGAAAGACTGCATTTCTCATAGAACAACTTCGTGGACCATTTCGTGGTAAGTTCGATTATATAGTATTAATTTGTCCTACGTATGCCCACAACAAGACATATCATGGATTTGCTAATCGAGATACGCATTTTTATGTCATATCACCATCTCAGGATGCTATCGATACCACATTAAATATTTGTGCAACCTTTTGGTCAGGTACCAATACATTATTGATTCTAGATGATTGCGCCGCATCAAAAGATGTAAAACGAAGAACTGACAAACTAGTAGATTTAGCATTCTCCGCTCGACATATAGGACTATCTATTTGGGTACTATCCCAACAATTAACGAGTATATGTAAACCTTTTCGTGAGAACGTAGCTATCGTAGTAGCATTTCATACGGCATCGGTTATAGATGGAAAGAGGATATTCGATGATTACGGAGACTCACAAGAACGTAATGAATTACGAATGATACTTCGATCTAATAAGTTTGCTCGCATATGTTTCTGTTTGCGACATCCTTTTGCAGTAGTGTTAGAGATACCCGCACCTATAACATATTATCATGGATGAATACGTCAAAGAACTGGAAGGTGAGGATTTAACAGGTCCACCACCAAAATTGGAATTTTCAACCGAATTGGAGGATATCGAAGAATATCGGGAAGTACTTAAGACCTTAGCTGTATTGGGTAAAACGAAAGAATGTCTAGGACAGAATTTCTCCCTAACAGATATAACTAAACTATCTGAGAAGGACGTAAAACGTTTACATAGTAGATACCAGGCCGTAGTAGCAAATCAAATAACAGTACACTTAGTAGATGGTGTACTACGTCAAGTTACTCGCGCAGCCTCATACGTAGCTACGCTAGACGACCAACAAGCACTGTTTAAGGATCTACAAGAAAACCAATTAGCCCGCCATCAGATATCTATGGCGGCTGGTCGATTAGCACTTAAACACGGTCGATTTGTAGCTCTAGCTAGTGTCTTGTTCAATGTAGCTGATCACATAGTCGTTCCTAGTACACCTATTGAACATTCGCAAGTAACAACTATATCGAATCGAGATGGAGGAACAGACGGATCAGATAACTGCGAATCCGCCGAAAACAACACCAACTAAAGTAAAAGATCCAAAGAGGGTTGCTGCTGGGAAAGCATTAGCACTAAGTAATAAACTTGCTAGAGAGGCTCAAAAGAGAGAGATTTCGCGTGAAAGTGAATTATCTAAGGAAATAGACGAAGATGAAAGTTGGACTAAAAACGTATCTACTAATACTACTATCGCAGTTATTGGTACGGGTGCTGCATTAGTTAGCGTATACTATCAATACAGAAGATATAGAGATGACACTTCTAAGAACGTTAGTACGATACGACCCGCGAGCCCTGTAAAGACTACGGTACCAGATATGGAGTAACAATTAAAGACTAGAGATATACTATATATATTAGGATGGATAAGGAATTGATGAAAACAGCGACCGATGCTGCTATGATAACTGGAATAGCTACTGGTATTGGTTGGATCGTAAAAAAGGCTACCAAGGAATCTATGCTTAGTGATCCTTCTATTTCTATCATAAATTAAGTGAAGTGGACTGCTGTAATAGCTGGTAGCATATATGCAAAACAATATCTCGAGAAACAAAAGATCGTACCATAATGGTGACGGTAGCAGCTATTGGAATGTCTATTTTCGGAGCAGTTTTGAATGCAACGGCATTTACTGGTGGTGGAGTGCTTGCTAGGATGTTTGGTGGAAAAGATGAAACTGCTAATATAGAACGAGAGAGACATGATAGGGCAATGGAAAAATTCGATGCTGATAGGGAGGCTTATATTGAAGAACGTCAAACGTTGTCTGATTGGACGCATAAACAGGAAGCTGCTGAACGCGATTCTCATAATAATCAACTTGATAGTAACCGAGCTTTTATACAATCCGATAAGTTACGTCAGGAACTGAAACGACTCGAAGCAATGAAAGAACCCCGTTTCTCTGACTACTATCAACCATCTAACGCACAGAAAACTAGTGAGTTGATCTATGTTGGTGGTGGAATGCTAGACGCTGGATACGCTATTAGTCGATATGCCTTTTAAAAAAACGAGATTTTTTACGATCGATGAGATACTAAAAAAGAAAAAAAGAATAAGAACTAGTTGGTTAGATAAGTTCTTATTTATTTTTTTCTTTCTTTTTTGTTCTTGTTGAAGGTTAGAATACATAGATATATAATGGATGCTAAACTTGCGAATATCTTCTATGGTCCTATGGGCTATTGGAAAGGTTATGCTGCAATTGGTAAGTTATCGGTGGCTGCAAAGGTATCGGAAGATGTAGCTAAGGGTTGGTTAGAGAAACAAGCCATGTGGCAAATATATATATCACCACCACACTATATTCCACGACCACATTGGACTGTATCGAAACCTAATGAAGTTCATCAAGCTGATTTGATCTTTCTACCTCACGATCGACCTGGACGTGGAAGGAAACTATATAAGTATGCTTTGGTGGTAATCGATGTAGCTTCTAGATATAAAGAGGCTGAACCTTTAGCATCGAAAGATAGTGGTGAAGTGTCTGCAGCATTTGGTCGGATCTACAAACGTAGTCCACTAGAATGGCCAAAAACATTGCAAGTTGATCCTGGTAGAGAATTCATGGGACGTATGTCTGAAACATTAGAACTACACGGTACGAAGGTTCAACGAGGTGAAGCCGGTCATCATAGAGCACAAAGTTTTGTCGAACGAGCAAATAGAACGATAGCTGAAAGATTATTTGGATATCAATATGCAAAAGAGATGGTACTTACATCTGAAGGATCGGATGCGCGTAGTAGAGAATGGGTATTGAGGCTTCCTGATGTTATCAAGGCTATGAACAATGAAGTTACTCGACTAACAGGTAAGGAACCTTCAAATTCTATAGAGGCACAACAAGTAAACATAAAGACTCCTACATATTCTCGAATTATTGGATTGAAAGAAAAGCGACTACCATTCGATGTTTTAGTTCGATATCTATACTCACCGGGAGAATTGGAAGGTGGAGTAAAACGAGCAACTGATCCTGTATGGAGTTTACAGACATATTATATTTCTCGAAGTGTGGTATCATCAAATCAACCTGTTCTATACTATTTAGGAAAAGATGCACCAAAGCGAGGGTTCGTTCGTGAAGAGATACAAGTGATACCACCAGATACAGAACTACCACCAAAAGGTATTCTAAGATAGAAGCAAGTCACTAATAAAGTCGTCCATACCTTCATCCTCTGTAATGATGTTTTTACGATTGTAGGATAGTGTATCGATTGCGTTCGATATTATATTGCTAATAAAATCGGCTACTTCTTCATTATCTGGAAAAAAGTCTCCATGACCGTAGGCTATCGTATCTATTCCGTTTGCTAGAATACATCTCTTACTATCGAATGGTGATAGAGATACTTTATTCATATGCATACCATACATCCTGTGACCTTCACTTCGAAGCATATGCATTCCATGTTTGAATACTTTCTTATCCATCAAGCACTCTTTATATTGATCATGACGAATACGATGTTTCACTACTGCCTTCTTGGTACCTTTAGCTTTACGAATCTCATCGCCACCTACTTTTAATATAGAATAGAGCTTAGATCGTAGTCCGACATATTCTACAATTGGAATACCTCCACATTCGTCTTTCATTTTACCAAGTACTTTCTTGTTGTCTATACTATACAGCGGGTGGTCTTTGCTATAGTTACTAGTATCATATAGATGTTTATGAGTTGCCATGTCTGAATAGACGTCTTCAGTTTTAATGTGTAGTAGTAGGCTGTCGGTATCGGTATAAAGTAGATTACAGCGTTGTCCATATTGCTTCTTGAGCTCGTTGTAGTAGAAGTCATACATCAAATGTTTTGAGAGATCTAGAATTGACATTCCAACATATACTGGACGGTTAAGAAGTAGTTTGCTTTTGTAGTTATGTACCGCTGCTAGATTATCGTCAAAGATCGTCGAATGAGCATAACTAGGTTTATTCAATAGACGTTGTAGTTTGTTTCCTTCCGATGCACGCACTAATTGGATATCTACACGCTTACGTAGATTCTCCATTGTCTTACCAAATACGCTATTGTTCATCAGTTTGTATAGATCCTGCTCGAAAGTGCTCTTCGCTTGTTTTCGTAACTCCGTATTCATTCGTATGTATGGTTCCATCCATGGGGATTGATCAAATCGTAATGCCCTGTAGATCTTTTTCAAACGCATACCAAGAGATAGATACAGTTGTAGGTTGCGGTAGTGTAGCACATATCGTTCTTTGTTATATAAGTTAGGTACGAGTTTTTCCACTTTTAAAGATCCATTACCTTTATATAGTTCCTCGAATAGATCGGTTTGATACTCTGAGAACCAAGTTTTATCGACTCGCATTCTCTCTGGAGCTAGTGGATAGCTGTTATGTGCATCGTGAAGTTCTCGAGGATAATCTAGATCGGCTTCAAGGATATAACCTTTATCTGAATCAATCGCATGTTCGACGATTCGTTCTTCCGTTGGTGTACACCACTCGAATCCTCCCGTTGGTAGATATTGACTCATAGCATAACCATACAGATTATTAGCGTCAAGATATAGTATGTGACTATTTGGTTTATTACGATCAAAATCGGGTATACTTTGGTTATTTGCTTTGGTATAACGCTGAGACACCATAGATATACCACCACGTAGACCTTTCTCAATGAATAAATGCATGTCATAGTCGGTTAATAGTTCAAGCTCCACACCTGTCTTCTTTAACAATGCATCCCACGATAGACCAGGACTAGTATAGTAGTGAGCAGGATCCAAACCATAGTTTTGCATACATGTTGTGCGAAAGGTCTCGAACACATCTGCTATAAGAAGTACGTCAGTTTGTAGGTAAAGGTCATGGTAATCACCCAATGTCTTACAATCAAATACATTCCAAACTTTTATTGCGTGTTCGTAATCTTCGTCGGATATGTCCTCTAGAGTTAGTTTACTATAGAATGCATCTTTCGGTGGTAGAGAAGTCTCTACAAATCTATCCCATGAATCCATGTACTCATATGGATACACTCCTTTACGAGTTAATAGATTGGTTTTCTCTTGATCATGTGTGTGTTTTGCGATTTGTTTGAATGTGTCTTCAGCTGCACTTGATACCAACTTACTAAGAGATGATGGTAAGAATTGAATACTATCAATGAATCGTAGGTTACCAAGTGAGAATGAAATATATTTCTCCATATTATTTGGTATGCAAGATATATTACCTTTAGTCTTAGAAATAGATTGCATCAATAAGTGACAATCATAACCACGTAAATTATGAAATACAACTGGAATTATAGGTGATAGACGTAATTTTAGATTACATGTTTTGTGTGCGGCACCTCGAAACTCACCTGTGATGTGGCAATGATCACGTACTTTATCACCAATTAAGGGCTTCTGACAGATATGACAAATCGCTGCGCTATTATAAACCCTATAGTTTTTCCATGACATACATAGTGGTTTAGCCTTTTGGGCTTTGATCTTCACCTCTTCCTCTTGTATGCATCGTAGAAAACGTTCGATAGTATCCGTGCCTCTATATAGTACTGGTGGTTCGCTATGACCATCGGAACGTATAACTATATAGCAAAATCCACAGGGAATATGTTCTTCTGTTTTAATAGTATTGCTCTTCTTTAGGTCTTGAGCAGGTCCTTCGATCTTAGTGGTTAATGCCTCAAGGTCTGCATAGATAGTATAGGGTACTTTAAGCTGTTTGTGGATATTCTGGAATGAGACTTTGTTGTTATTATTGGTAGGCATTTCAATGCGTATGGCTCTGTCATTGATACCATTACACTCTGGAATGTGCTTCGTAAGAAGAGCTTCATCGGAATATCCATGTAGACATCGCTCGCAAAAGTACTTCCTATTACGATTCTTCGTTTGATCGAATAGGAGGCGATTAAAGTTCTTGATCCAACAATAGTGTTGCTTACCACTACTTTGGTCTTCTATTAGCAATAGGTTAACATGCTTTAAGAAAGTCTCATTCGAAATGTGGTGTATGATCACTTGCTTTTCCTTCGAATTCCATCCAAACACATTAATCGAGATTTTGTTTTGCTTCTCTACGCGTTTTATTTGTGAGATTGGTGTTGGCGCATCCACGCCATCAAAGTTAAACCCATCATCTCCTTTATATTTCGATGTCTCCTGAGGGTTTTTTATGGTTGGAAGTTTTGCTGCTTTTCTTGCTGTTGAAAGAGCTTCTGCGCGTAGCGACCAACGTAAGCAATTGTCGTCTTTGTTGTTCACATTGATCACTGCTTTCTTATTAGCTATTTCTGATGGTAGTGGTAAATATGAGCCTCCACGTAGTGGTTGATATCTAGCGGTGTTTAACCATAGAATATTGACCCTATCTACGACCCAATTAGATCCTCGACTGATCCACTTCTCGATTTGGTTGTATATCTGAGCATGTGATTCTACTATTACATTACGGATCCCATCGTTGTTGATCAAAACAGATTGAAGGCTATAAAAGGTGGCTGTCTCATATATATAACCATCAGGTTTATCAAGTACGAAAGTTATGTTTAAACCTAATTGAGCTTTAAAGGAATTATGTTCTTGAATCTCTTCTTTAAGCTTTTCGGTAGTTTGCTTACGCACACCAGCAAGAAAAGAAGCCGGATCTGCTCCTAGAGGATTATCATCCGGAATATCCATCTTCCATCCATGTAAATAATTCCTTAAAGCACGTACTCGGACAAACGCTAGTATACACTGTTATTTTCAGGGAGTTGAAACAACTCTAAAATTAGAGTTAAAAAAAAAGGTTCAGGATAATCCGTTATTTCGGAGTTATTTTCACTCCTTCGTTTTAACTCCATTTTTGGAGTTATAACAACTCTAATGAAAGAGTTATTTTCACTCCTATAGGAGTTATATCAACTCAGAGGGTAGAGTTGATTTGACGCTTATGTAGAGTTATTTTAACTCCCAAAGTTTTACCCAAATAAAGAGTTATTTACTCCAAATGCCATTATGGTAATACAGGACAACAAACTAGGTCACGGGATTGAAATATGATTTAATTCAACCATGAAATAATACAAGTGAATTTTTTAAATATATAATTTAATAAAATTTGAAAACCATAACAAATATTCTATATCAAAATGGTACAGACACACAGTACCATATATAATGCAATCTGCAAGTCTTGAATCTTTCTTGCCAGCCTAGCTACTCAAGTCAAGCAAGATCGTTTGAGAACACTCAAGAAATGTTTAAAGCATGCCTTTGACTTGTGCTATTTAAATGTTAAAACACATTTCTCAGGTTCTACCAGTTGTATTTTCTAATAAAACATAGCAAACCATGCTATATACCCTGTAATCTTTTACATATTTAGGGTCTCTATAATTTAATTAAGTCTGAAAACCATAACAAATCTATATCAAAATGGTAGACATACAGTACCATATATAATGCAATCTACAAGTCTTGAAACTCTTTCTTGCCAGCCTAGCTACTCTAGTCAAGCAAGATTTAAAATGAATTTCAAAACGAAATCTTAAAACCATAACAATTAAATAATCTGTTAAAAATTTGTACAGACTACCATACATGTATATAATATATGAAGAAGCCTTACAATCTATTAGAATCTATTATACTGGCAGTTTTGTTACATCATGCTTGTAAATCTAGTATATAAAACACACTGCAGTAGTTTGAGAATACTCAAGAAATGTTTAAAGCATGTGCTATTTAAAATGTTCTCAGGTTCTACCGGTAGTGTTTTCGAATAAAACATAGCAAACCATGTTATATACCGGTCATTACGTATTTAGGGTCAATATCAATAGATCACCTCACAGGTTGTATTGCCCAATCGATACAACTTTGACCAATCAAATTGCTTGTATTATGTTATTCTGACACGAGATTCCCACCAAAAAGGCTTCACATGGTTGTAAATCTTTTTTTCTGAAAAAAAATGGTGGCTTCAATTAGTTTGTAGTAAATTTTCTTGTATCGACAGATATCGACCCTAAAAATGTAACAAACAAATTATTACATGTTAAGTGCATCGGTTTTTATTCACTCTTTTGAATATCATCTCTCTTACTCGCTCAAAGACTCGCTCGTTTGCAATAATTATGGCATTAAACTTGTGAATAAAAACTATGTAGAGCTCTTAACATGTAACAATCTCTATATTATAGAACATGGCTTTTTTTTAGCAAATTAGAGCATATCTATAACATATGAAATTCAATTCAGGTCTTGGAAAAGCTTGTTTATGCTGACTCTTTTCCTGGCTTCACCAGAATTGTCCATGAGGGCTGCCTCAAGGAAAAAGAAAAAGTTTCTAGAGCTTTTTGGATATTCCATATTAAAAATGTAGAAACAACCAACAAGCAGGGCTAAAGCTGATGCAAGGCCAATGTTGTTAAGTTTTGCAACAACAACACCTTCAGTAACAAGGTAGAGAGGATTTATCTCCCCAACTTCCCCTGACCCAACTAGTCTTGGTGTTGAAGATTGCTCGATCTCCTTATCTATGGATTCATCATCCTAAAAAAAAAAAATTACAGTTCAATTTACAAAAGAATGTCATGTTATTAGTGAATAAACAACCACATAATAATAAATTATTATTAGGAATACAGTATTGTTATTATTATTATTAGAGGGGAATGAAATCAGAAAGCTTAAAATAGCGTGAACCTATAAGTACTTTCTAAACCATATCAAGGCCTGGCCAGTTCATGGATCAAATTTCATAAAACAAAAACAAAGTAACTACCAGTAACCTCTGAACTGTAGAACAGTGTATGAACCTTGATTAAAATTGGCACAATGAAAACTTTACCATGAAACCAGTCAGAGATTCTTGCACTTTTGAAAGTCAAACATATGCTAATTTCTGATGATTAACTGGTAAACCTGGGGTACTCATTTGCTAGACCTTTTTTATAGAAGTACTGCTTAGCAAAAGATTGTGAAATTTAAACCACTCTTGTATATATTGCCACCAAATTGATACCAATATAAACCACCAAGGATTTATCATGTCATCACCAAGGTTTTTGAATTTTATGTACTTACTGAGCATATCTTTATGAGACTTGGATCTTTACTCCCTCTGTCCTTGATAAGGCTGGGTAGCACCATCACAGCAAGAGCTTCTTCGATTACTGTTGAAAAAAAGTTACATAAAATGAATGCCACCAACACATCTATTTGTGAACCATATTTTTTTAGCAGTGTGAGCTCTCTTATTTTAACTGTTTTTTTTTTACTGTAATTCTTTTCAATCTCACGAAAAATATAATGTAATGACCACCCCCTCTCTGGGTTTCTAATGGTCCACCCTTAAAATGCATGAGCCCTGAGAGTTTTTGTACACCAATGATTCTCTGAATGTTGTGGAGTACTTCTGTGTTTTTTTCCTTCTCCAGACAGGATAGTGAATGTTCTATGCTTCTTCAAAGTTGCTCAAAAGTGACCTTTCCTTACTCAACGCCACATAAGCAAGGGTCATGGGTCTAGTCCTTAAATTACGTCACAACTGGAGCCCTACTACGTTCAGGAAATGCAACTAATTTCGATTAAAACTGTTCTTTTAAGTCCCAATTAATGAACCTGCGAAAAACTAATTGAATTAATCAATTAAAAATCCAGTAAAGAGCATATAATTCTTGGTATGACATACTTTAAGGACTCAACCCATGACCCTTGACGGCATTGGGTCAGGAAAGGTTACTTTTGAGCAACTTTGAAGATTGAAGCATAGAACACAGACTATTCTGTCTAGAGAAAAACTTTCTTCACAGAGGTACTCCACAATATTTAGAGATTTATTGGTATACAAAAACTCCCAGGGCTCACACGTATGGGGCGCTGATGCGGACAATATTCTGTTTATAAAGATATTCATGCCATGTGCTAAGAATCTGTTCTGTTTTCGGATATACCTTCTAAGTTCAGATTATATGTTCTTAAGTCCAAACTTTTCATGTTCTGAGCGGAAAATATTAGTTCCATACTTTGAATATCGGTTCTAAACTCGGAATATTCATGCTAAACTTACTATTTGTATCACGATTCACTGATCACTTTGTTTACTTTTGAGACGCCAATATAACATGGTATTGGCGTCTCAGAATACCAGCCTCTGATTGGCTCTTGCGCGAGCCCTTGGAGTTACATGGGTTCCAGGTCAAGTTCAAACGTTGTTTGTTCAACAGCAAGATTTCTACAATTTCACCTTCAAAACACTGTAAATTACAAGATAAGCATCATTCAATCCTAAAGGTAAGGTTGGCATTGTAGTTTCCGTCAGAAATCTAACACTCTTATCGGCTAAAAGTACAATTTTCACAATTTTTGAAGAGATTTCAAAACACGTCGCAAAAGTTTTCGCCACTCAAGCCGTGAAACCGTTGCCATAGATATACTAAGGCGCTTTTGAGAATTGAAATAACGATCAGCATAAGTTTGGTGCTTCATTCTCTTCTTTCTTTTAACAATTCACGACTTAATTGTTGAATCGTGATACAAAACTAATTGCGATTTTGAGACGCCGATACCGAATTATATTGCCGGCGGAATATATTTTCTCCCAACTGGCCGGCAATATAATTCGGTATCGCCGTCTCAAAATCTCAATTAGTTTATAATCTTCCAAAGTGCATTTTTATCTTCTAATCATGAAAAACTTTCCTCTTTCAAAAATATGCGAGCTCAACTTATAAATATATATTCTAAATTCTGCTGAGAAAATATGTATTACGAATGGACAAAATATCTATGCTATATTAAACCAAAAATATATTCTAATTAATATGCAAACATGTTAATATTTTTGACACGGTCTATAATTTACCGTTTTCGTTTTGCGTTCAACGAAAGCATGACAGAAGAAGAAAAAAGAAGATATGGAAGACGCATAGTCGATGCACTAGTTAGGGTGATTTGCATAATACTTCGCATAATACCCTGAAGGTCTTCATCAGAAATGGATGAGTAATTTTCCTCATCCGTACTGACATATCCAACTCATCTTTTCGCCTTCTAACTGTTCGTTCTGAAACATTTAGAATACTTCCAATTTTCAGTTGTCCATGAAAAGAATTTACTCCGTACTGACATATCCAACTCATCTTTTCGCCTTCCTTCTAACTGTTCGTTCTGAAACATTTAGAATACTTCCAATTTTCAGTTGTCCATGAAAAGAATTTACTCCTCAAAAACTCCAATTGACTCGAGGAAATTGTGAATCGAGGACGCCCTCTGCCAGTGCCTGAGTGGGATAGAGGACTAGTCAGTACTGATTGTAGGCAGGTCCCAAATCGTTCACCAAACCGTAAATATATTGATCGATAACCGTTCCATAATAGAGATAAGATATTCTATCAGCCCTGAAATGATTGGGAGAATGGTGTCACCTTGTTCAAGGTTTTCTATTACTACCGTTAATGTGGTACAAATGTCCTCCAGGCAAATGATCAGAGTTTGCAGAAAGTGATCTGAAGAGTATGAAAGTCCTGATGCAGAGCCTTTGTCTTTTGCGTCTAAAAGAACAGATACAGCAGCTTCCAGAAAGGTCAAAAACTCGGTATTTGAAAGGCAAAGCCTCTGTAACACATTGATCATTTTACTTTATATAACCAGGGAAGTGAGAAAACTCTGATATTACAAAATGACGGTAAATTATAGGCCGCACTGCATCATGGATGTCAAAAATATTAACATTTATTTGCATATTAATTAGAATATATTTTTGGTTTAATATAGCATAGATATTTTGTTCATTTGTAATACATATTTTCTCAGCAGAATTTCAAATATATATTTATAAGTTGAGCACGCATATTTTTGAAAGAGGTTTTTCACGATTAGAAGATAAAAATGCACTTTGGAAGATAAATAGTAAGTTTAGCATGAATATTCCGAGTTTAGAACCGATATTCAAAGTATGGAACTAATATTTTCCGCTCAGAACATGAAAAGTTTCGACTTTAGAACATATAATCTGAACTTAGAAGGTATATCCGAAAGACAGAATAGATTCTTATCACACGGCATGAATATCTTTTTAAACAGAATATTGTCTGCATCGGCGCCCCACACACACGCACTTAAGTATTGTTAATACACGTAGGTCACAAGAGAGGTCATGTGTTTCAACACTGCTTGTCTTACAAAAGGAAATTCGCCATTTTAGAAATGAGTAGGGGGTAAGTTCAGTTTTGCCAAGGGGCTTGGGATCGTTACTAGGGACAACAATTAATTTTGAAAAGAGCAGTTTTCAATTGTGTAGTAAAACCAAAACAATCACAGGAGCAACATCATTCTTTCCAGACCCTAAAACCTAATTATGCATTACCTGGCTTCTCTTCTGGATCTGCCTCTATCGCATCTTGTGCTTCGGAGAAGAGTGCTTTTTCCAGCTTCCTCTTGATAGCCAGTTTTAGAATTTTGGCCTGCCATATGGAACGGAATTGATCTGCCATGGTTCGCACTATGTGCTTGTCCCCAACAGCCCTTCCAAATTCATTCTTCAACTGTTAATATAATGAAATTTTATGAGTTGAATTTACCACATCAAACTCCACTAGTTCCATGTGTTGGAGAAATATTGTATGCTTCTCATTGTAGCTCATATCCTGATACCCTGGATTTGTCCTCAGCTTTTCTTAAAGTGTACCTAACCCCTTTTGCAATTTTTATACATATGAATTTTCGAAAGGTTTTGAGTACTTCTGTGAAGAAAGTTTTGTCTTACAGAGAATACTCAATGTTCTATGCTTGTTTAAAATGGTGAAAATTTGACCTTTCTTGACCCATGACCATGTAAGAAAAAGTCTGGATTGATTCTGGGATCTTACGTCACATCATTAATCTCCATGGCACCTTTCTATCACAACAACATCGATATATTGAGAAGTTATAAGTCTGTGAGTTGTTAGTAAATAAAACAGTTATTTTAGACAAAATGCTAAATATTTATTCAACTTATTGCAAAGTCTAATGAATTGACCTACATGTATATCATTATGACGTCAAATCAAAACAATCTATTGTTTAAACGCTAAGGATCACAGTCGTGGGAGGGGGACAAAACAGCAACAACACAAAGGAAATCGCTATCAAATGCATTTTGTAGAACGTAGAATAGCAGTAACAGCCACCAAATAAGGTAAATATTGTGGGATAAACATTGATACAGCTGATATCTGGAAAACAAGTTTGAGCCCTCGGCTTAAAAAGTCAGCAGTATTTAACTGCCCCGGGCTAGCCAAACTTGAAACCGAGGGGGAGGGTTGAGTTAGCACTCAGGATTTCACCAACTGGGCCAAACATGTCCAGTAAGGAAAGGGTTAAAAGGACACTTTAAACTTTCTCATGACAAAATACAAAAACAACTATTCAGATTAGCAGAGTAGAGTTTCCAAATATTTTGATGAAAGATGGCAAAGATTCCAATGGATGTAAAATACTGCTTTTAAGAGAAATTTAGAGCAACTTCAAATCGGTTCACTGTAACCCAAATCAAGTTTATAAAATGAGCTTTTATAATATACATGTACTTTAATCTTTGCCATCCTCTAACGAAAAAGTCTGAAAAGCATACCAGGACATTCACACATGGTATTTATCTTCAATGTCAGGGTGTTATTTTTGTAGTTTTGTTTTAATGAAACTTCAAGGTTCAGTTCAGTTCAATAATTATTGACAGTGTGCCCCTTTACAGTTAATTTCACAAAACTTTGGCCAAACAGATTGCCAAGTTCGTTTGGAACTTTGGAACTATGTTCCTAAGTATGTAAATTACTTTTCTACCTGTCAATCAAATTGTGATCTTCCAAATGAACTTTGGAACTTCCATCTGAACTTCACAACAAAGTTGCTCGCGAAGTTGGCGGGAAGTCCAATCCGATTTTATTATGGCATATTCTTTGCAACCCGGTTCACAAGCACTACAGAGTGAGACAGACAAACTATTAAGCTGGATGCTATCTTTCAAAGGACAATTAGAAAATGATATATTTTGCTTAATTTATCAAACACTCCAAGTAACTTAATATCACCCAAGATCAAGTCAACTTCATATGTTCCAAAAGGAACTTCCACTTGGAGCAAAAGCTTTACTGATCTATCAGCTACAATTATTGCTAAAAGATGAATCTCAGCTGCTACCAAGAACTAGTCAACGAAAGTATTTTGTAGAGCAAGAGGCCGCAAGTGCAACAATCAACCATCTTGTGGATAAACAGAAACCACCAAAGAAGGTGAAGTCAGGTTTAATTTTGCTTAATTTATCAAACTCATTTAGTACACAGTTGAAACCGAAGATCAAGTCAACTATATGTCCTGTGGAAAAAAATCGGTAAAGCGCTGGGTTATAAAGTTTTACCTGAAAATGGTGCCAATAGTTTGTCTGTCTCACTCAGTGGTGCTTGTGAACCGGGTTGCAAAGAATATGCCACAATAAAATGGGATCGAACTTCCCCACCAACTTCCCAACTTTGTTGTGAAGTTCAGACAGAGGTTCCAAAGTTCATTTGGAAGATCACAATTTGATTGACAAGTACAAAAATAATTTGCATAATTTGGAACGTAGTACCCAAGTTCCAAACGAATTCGGCAATCCATGCAGCCAAAGTTTTGAAATTAACTGTAAGTCCTATTGGTAGTTTTCATCATCATGACCCTCTATATATCGCAAAATTGGTTTGGCATTGCTACATTGTAAAATCAAATACAACATTTTTGGCCTTGTTGAACTTCCAAAAATACACTTACAACCCCCAATTTTGGAACATTAGATTATTTCCTAATGGAACTGTGTGCCAAGGAATGTACAACAATTTTACAGTACTTTGTAGCTGCCATAAAACAAAAATACAAATAAAGCTTAATTTCCCATCAAAATCATTGGGTTTTACTTCCAAAACTTTTTGTAACAAAAAAATGACACACTTACATGGATTGTTATACATAAGTCAAAATTCATTTACCCTGGAACAAAACGACTACATGTATTGATGTGAAATTTTGTGTAGATTTTTTTCGATGTCTAGAATAAAGAACAGCTTTGTTGGACTTTAAATTTTTGATGATGGCACAAGTATTTTAAACTTACCTCTGATACTAGTTGCAGTGCTGGGTACTTTAGTAATAATGTCTTGACAATGACGGGATCTAACACCACTCCCTGCCTCCTGTATGGAAATGTAATTTCCATCAACTCTTTGACAAGACCAATATCTCTATTTGTAGGCTTCGACATTTCCTTCTTTATGGTTTTTATGTGCTCCTCACATGTCTCTTGTGTCTCGCCTTCATGCATAGTGGGAATATCACTTGCAGATCTTTTGCTCTTTTTGCATAGAGTGGCAGCTTTTTCACCAGTAGCAATACTCTTGGTGGCAGGTCGCTTTGACTTTCTGAGGTTTTTGAACCTATTTTTTATTGCTTCCTGCCATGAGCCCTAGGAAAATAAAATGTAACCGAAATTTAGTTGAAACACAAATGAAGGGATGTGTGCAAAAGGGGCATAAGTGTCGGCTGATCACATTCTAAATTATCCTTTGATGCTTTAATTTGTTTTCTAAGGGGGAATTTAGAATGTGATCAAGAGTTACTTACACCCCAGGGCTCGCACTTAAGGCTGCCCGACGTCCCGGGCAAGTAACGTTTTGGTTCAGGCAACCAAAAGTTTGCAAATGGTTGCCCAAGCGGGCAAGTAAAATTTCTGAAAATAAAAAAACGAAGTCAAGAACACACTGCTTTAAAAAATATTCAAGCCAAGGTCTTATATAATAACGAGACATTATTTTTATAATATTACCCCATGTTCAAGTTGTTAAAAAATCACATAATAAAAATGTGTGTCAGGCGTTTTCCTGTAGACCGCAATGGACTGGGTCCGAGACCTATTCGTGCAAGTATTGTTTCACCAGAAAACCTTTCTTGCTCTAGCGATTAAAGGAAGGCGGTTCCTTGGAATTGTTGTTAGTTAATGGGGAAATAAAAGCGGAAGAATTCTGGAGTGATTTAAAGACTGCAGGTTAAAATATACACAAGAAATGACAAGGCAAGTTGAACCATATTCAATCGAATTAAAGTTGCGATTATGTATTTATGACAATCTGATGAAGTTTTGCTTTAAGTACAAGCATTTATGAACTTCAACAAAAGATTATTCTTTTTTTTTTAAGAAGTTTGGCATCAAGTACAAGCGTTTATGAACTCGGACAAGAGATTTTCTAATTATTTTTTGTATTTTTCAAAAAAAGTGGGGTGCGGCTTATCTACAGGTGCGGCTTATACACGGGTGTTTACGATATGTATCATGCCCTATAACTATGTCCTAGCAGGAAAGTTCCCCAGGGGTTCTTTTGTCTGGGCATAGTTAATAGTGGAATGGTTATGAAACCCGGCAAACTTCAAAGGGGCTAACAAAGGCACTGCGATTTATGTTGGAAGGGAGCAAGACAAAAGATTGTCTGATTGATTAACACATTGGAATTTCTATTGTGTTTTGTGCAGGGTCACTGTTGAAAAAAGCTAACAAAGACAAAGAAGGTCGCTGGGTTTCATAACCATTCCACTCTATTAACTATGGTCTGGGTGACTAAAGCAGCTGGATTCTCAAGCATGGAGTGGCTGGTTAATACTGATAGCCCTAGATTATATTCTAATAGCAATGCTGTTGTCAGTTAAAGATAACAACTTACAATTCCAGTTCCCAACTTATCAGCAAGAAATGGATACGTTCTTGTTATTGCAAGGGCTACATGTTCCCTTTCTGTTTTAGATGGGTTCAACGTGTGTACCCTAATTGCGGAGCAGATATCCCTTGTAAATTCGTTTCTTCTATTTGGGGATAACACCTTCTTCCTCAGCTCAGAAGTAACATCTGCTGAAAACTGAAATGGATAAATAACGTATTAATAACTAGAAATGCCTAGCTAGTTTATAGGCCTTATAAATATATTTTTTAAACCCTGTTTATATAGGTCTTGATACCAATAAAAACATATTTTTTTTAACCTGCTTTTGCTGTAAAATAACTTGAACACATACCACCAACTGTGTACTCTGTTCATTGATTGAATTGTAATTATAACTATAATAGCATACCATGCTGGGAAGCTTAAAGTTGGTTATCCAATTCATCTTGCTTCTCTGGGTATCTGGCTCTGGTGCGCTCTCAAATGCAGCTTTTGGAGAGACTGAGGGGGTCTTTTTCTCAATAATTGTAGTAGATGGGTTGTCAGATACAGTTGTTGATGAGCGAGGAGGTGACAGTGAATCAGAGGCTTCGAATGAAGTGGACGGAGATGAACAATGCAGTGGCGTTGATGGTGGAGACAATGAATGTGACATATTCTGGAAGAGAGCAACTTTCTGTAATTAACTGTATTTAAATATATAATATAGCTGCAACAGTACAATCAGATTATATAGCATAAATAACCCTCAAATCAATGTTTTCTATTTTCTGAAAGTACCACATGTAATATCATTATTTTCAGAACATTGAAGAAATGCTAAAAATATTCACCATGGACTTGTGTTTAGCATTTCTCTCATGCATGTTGAGTTTTTTTCTGTAGTATAATACTTGCTACATCTAAGGTTCCTTTTCTTCTTGTTAAATATATTGAAAATTTAAAAAAATATTCATGTAGGTTGGATTTTTGTGTGAAATATGTGAACATTGATGTAACATACAGCACACTATACCTTTGTACGGTCTTTATAGGCTTTCAACCCTTTCTGAAGCAACACTATCTGTCCGCCTTTCAATCCACAAGCTTTCAACAGTTCATCGCTTGTGCTCTCTAGAATTTCTGCAGTGTTGAGCTGTTTGAAATATAAAACAAAAATGATTAATTATAAAGCGGATTTTAAGATTTGAAGCCCCTTGGCTTTTTGATTTCATTTCTCCACACCCCTCCCATTTCTTACAAATTGGTTCAGTCTTGGGACAGGTCAAGAATAAAGGGGCACTGTCATTCAAATTCAACCTTTGTTAAAACAAAACTGGAAAAACAATGCCCTGAAATCGAAGAAGAGTACTAGGTGACTGCCCCAATATAGTTTATTTTATTTCGATAAAGGATTGCAAAGTTTAAAGTGGATTAAAAAAGCTAATTCTAGAATCTTGATTTATGAACTGTCCCTGATTTCAAGTTGCTCTAAATTTCCCTTGGAAGTTGTATTTTTCATCCACTCGAATCTTTCCCATCCTTCATCAAAACTGTCTCCAATTTTTGCCAACACACCTGTAAAGCATACTCTGCTAATCTGAGTAGTTATTAGGTCTTTAGTCATGAGAAAGTTTATCATTTGGCAGTGCCCCTTTAAAAGCATAGCAATGAATGATTACCATTCACATACAAACCAAATAGCTCTTATAATTATTTTATACATCAATACATTCTCATGTTTATCAGAACTACTCAGAACCCTCACTTGTTATTTGTATCTACATGTACTGAATTGGCTCAAACGCTCAGAAAAGTCCATGGCGCAGAATTCCTGTTATGCCTTATGGCGGCCATCTTGCTGATTTACCAAGCTAACAAGCGGTTTCAGCTAAGCGATGCGGTTTACGCTTATGTTACCTCTTACTCTGCGAGATATCCCATTCACGTACTGATCCAATATATTTTTTATGAGACCGAAGCGCCCAAAAACTGAAAAGGTAGCAAAACGGCGGTTAAGCGTAATAGTAAGAGGATGCCATGCGGTCTCGACGCTACTCGCTAGCTTACCTTCCGCGGCGGATTCTATGTAAAAGAGCCCTCTAGTTCCAGTTAGGACCCCAGTTAGAATATAAGCCAGGCTAGAGCCATGCATAGCTTCTACGGTGATAGGTTTAAAAATTACTCTAGCAGTCAAGATCATGCAGAGTTTCTCATGCAGACTGCATTCAAATAGCTAGGTGTTACAATTGCCACATGGCGGAGCTAGATATCGACATTACACATATCTTACCTCATCTTCTTGTAATTTTTCCAAAACTACCTTTCTCACGCCAGCAGAAACAAGAGATTCATAAAGTTCTGGTTCGAATACCTTAAAAAAGAGAACATAGGTTTAAATCAAAACTCAAAAGCGCCCGCTACAGCGCCGTTGCCGTTGGAGAAAAATTATCCTTGCATCGTTCCCTGTAATCTCTATGCCTATAGATGACTAAACTCATTCAAACCAGCTTCAATATATTCCTTAGAAGTTGAATAAGCTACTTACATCTCCAGTTATGTCCATTTTGAAGTCTTCAAGTAGATGTAACTTCTTCACCCTCGGGATAAAACACATCCAATCCGCAACGTACTTGCAAGTGAATGACGACTCGAAGAGCTGGCCTTTGGTTCCCATGGCAACACTTCGGGCACGTGATTAATGTTTACGTGACTTCTAAGAAAACCTCACTGTACTCCCCACGGTACGACAGAAAGAAACCATATTTTCGAGTCAAATTTAGGAAAACAGCAGATAAAAGTAAGTAATATCTACTTATTATCATCAATATATTATTATTAAACATAATAAGAATACAAATGAAGGAAAAGAAGTCACAATGTAGCAATGTATCAAGCTGCTACTGTGCCTACCCCCTTAAGTAAGGAGTTCACGTTCAAGAGTCGATGCATTTTAATTTAGCGCGAAAACAAGGCGAAGGTTCGGTGAAGGAATGATTCAGGAATGACTGCATATCGATGCAATCTATGTGTTGGTTTTCAAGCTATTTCTGTTCGTTTATTGGTAAATCATCTTGGTAGGAATCACAAGAATGATGCACATTTCCATGTGCTCTGTGGAGTTGGTGGTTGTGCAAGGACATATACCAATTTTTTTTCATTTAGAAATCACCTCGTTCACAAGCATGGAAATTTATACCACGAAATCGAAGTTGATGAGCGCGATTTACCCGCAAACGGGGAACCAAACGAATTACTTATAGAAGGATTTATTGAAGGAGATTTAAATGAACATGGTGACAATGACCAGAATCTCGATATGGAAAAGGAGGAGAATGAACGGCGGAGGGTCAGTGCACTTGGTATTCTCAAGTTCAAAGAAGAAGGCCGAGTCCCTCAAACAGTGGTTGACTCATTTGTTCAAAGCAACATAAACATTGTCCAATGTAGTATCGATCTCTTAAAATCGGGAGTAAAAGAAAAACTTCAAACAGCAGGATTAGACTTCGAAGCCATTCCAGGTCTTAGCGCACTATTTGCAGAGGATAGTTTCATCAGAAACCCTTTCAGTGGACTAGAGACAGAGCCTCAACAGTATCTGTACTACAAGGAAAACTTTGATCTAGTTGTAAGTATAAGTAAACTCCGGGGAGGGGGGGGGAGGGGAGGGGGAGAGTAGTACCTATAAGTGGGACACATTATTAGCAGTCTCAAAATCTATTATGATTTTGACCCCTAAATATAAAAATATAGCATGCATACTGTAATAGTTGTTTATACATGTAACTTCATAAGTTTTTCTAATATGTATTTTCCTATTTTTAGGAACCAAACGAAATTGTTTTGGCAAGATATCATGTTAAAGTTAGGAGAGGAAACAGACATGTGTACAAGTGGAAAACCAATAGTGCCTTCTACATACCATTGCTTGAAAGTTTACAGCAGCTATTGAATGATGATTCTATACTTGAAGAGGTATTTAATAATATAACTTTATTTTATGGTGGATAATAAAATAATTTATGAGAATTCAGGCCTCTAAATAAAAAAAAATCATTACATGTAGCTGCATTTTGTGACTAGCAAATAAAATGTAGTTGCAAGTCAGCAAATTAGTCTCCAAAAAATGTGACTGATCATTACATTATTTTAAGTTTTAATCACAAGTTAGTCGCATTTGCAACTGTATCGGTCACAATTTCGCACCCTGGAATTAAAGAGTACATGAAGCATAAAATATTGGATGTACTGTAGGTATACATTTGTGTAAATATACATGTGATATACATGTATATTTAGGCAAGCCTAAAAGTCACAGTGAAGCTCCCAATTATCTGAACTGAAACAATGACCCGAAAAAAAACATGATAGATTATAAAAACTAAAAAGAAAACAAAGTTAAACATAAAAATTAACTGGTAGGATAAAGGGAAATCAGTGCAAAAGTTTAGAAGAAAAAACGAAGATGAGGGAAAAAGAAAACATTGTCACTAACGTTTAACTGTCCAGGGTTTCAATCACAGCTGCCTGGTTTTAGCAGTGCCTGAGCAGATGCAGCACTTTTTCAGGTACATCACCGTCCACATCAAGTGTTGGGGTTCGGATGCGAGAGAACCACAACTTGTTCAATTTTTGCTCTCATCCTATAATTTTATATGTATGGAGCTCAACTCACACGGGGCTTTGGCCCATGCAGGAGCTCCACTATTAAAGGACTTACATGTAACTAACCTACAGTACATAAATGTACATGCAGTATATTAGTATATAGAAACATTTTGGGAATGCTCTATTGTCTGCTTGTAGGGATATAGGAAAGGTATTTTTAGATAGATCTACAAGGGATATGTTATTAATATATTCATTTGCAATTATTGCTTTAATGAATACACATCGACACTTTTAACAAAAACAAAGAAATATGCAGTAACAAAATAATGTATGGGTGTAAATTTGTAGATGCTTATTAAATTGTCTATTCTATTCCATCAGATTGATCATCCACATGC